>DWPT01002282.1:0-16489 GCA_018251895.1 Agathymus mariae mariae | reverse complement strand
CGACAACCACAGACTATCGAATACAGTGAATAGAATCATTGCCAGGGGATTAAAAAAAAACTGTAGAAAACATGATATTATAGCAGTCGAAAAAGATTTTATACATTCATCTTACATATATAACGCAAAGAAAATTTACAGTAAGTACATATTTTGTTATTTTGCGATTTTTACGATACACTGTTACACCTACGCACAAAATCATAGAAGAAAAACAAAAATTATACAAAAAGACTGAAAGCATTTCACATACAAGAAATAATTTACAAAAAATCCTATCTTGTAATGTATAAAACAAGCATTTTCATTTCACATACATTAAAAAATCCATACATTGCCTTGTCATGATCTTAAAATAGAACACCTAAATATACGCCATCTTATAATTATAAAAAAAAAATAATCGTCGTAATAATACTATTTATATTTAACTTTATTCAATTAGACTATAATACTTGCCGCCTAGATAAGACGACATAACTTAAACTGTCAAATGTCAAAATGACATGACTAGCTGTCAAATAGACCGGTTTTGAAACCGTCGATTATTTTCTACTTTTGTAAGATTACGCTACAAACACGCGTCTGAAATACAAGGAGATTAAGGTAGCTGTTGTCGGGGAAAAGATGTTTTACTCATATATATAATAACGAATTTACATATCAAGACTATTATATTTATATCTGTGACATAAGAAATTAAGACGATATGTAGCCAGTTTTAAAATTATCTTTCAGCACTAGACGAGACATGATTGATATTTTCTATGATATTTCGTATCGCATGAACTTAAGATAAAATTACGCGCATAGATGTTTATTGTGCACAGAAATTTAAATATATCGAAGATCTTCGCAGATAAAAATACTAACAAAACTATGCATTGAGCCAGAAGTTGTTTAAGAGTGCAACGCTTAGAGACATATTGTATTAAGTTATAAAATATAAACATTGAAAACAAGTCAATACCATCGACTAACATTGTACTGTGAAACTGTAAGTTGTCCAAACGATTAACATTACTTTGACGTAATTGTTGTGAAATAAAACATTATAAATGCATTTTTTAGATAATAAATGGAATTATTACTTTCTGAAATTGTATTATTGGGTTGTCATTTAAATCTAAATCATTTTTACCACTGTCAACATATTTAATGTAAGGCAAGGATTTCATATAGTTACCTATAGTGACAAGCTATGACAGATGTTGGTGGATGGCATTTAGCTACTTACTTAATACTTGTTTTCGTAAGCACCAAGGTATTAATATTCCTTAACACTACAGTATGACCACACGACGTGATACAAATGATATAAAAATTGGATTGCATTATAATAGAAGCAAAATATACCCTGATAAAGTTAAATGATGCAATTTGTTTAACAAAATGTTTTTATTTTATACACTACATGACTTTATCAATATTCTGTTGCAAAAGTGTTAAATAAGTGAGTGTACCTCTAGCGGTTAGCTATCCTCTGACTCGATATTGGTCATACAGTTGACATATTTTCAAAGGCATAACCTAATGGTAGGTTCACAGAAGATCATCAAATTTACTGTGTTTTGTTTATTGGGAAAATATAACAAAATTTATATGCAGCCTAATATGATCTTATTGTATTCACGCTGTGTGGACCAAACATAACACCAAATTGTTTGATAATATAAAGCGTTATGCGCATATGGCATTAGGATTTGCAATAATAATTAACGAATCAAATCTCAACAAGATTCAGAGAGCGCAGTGGTGGTTGCAACTACGGCAATCAGGAAGGCCCAGCATTGGATTTGTAAAGGTTGGACGAATGAACGATCACCGTATGGATAACTGTAGATTCCTAAATTTATATAATTTAATAGTTTACATACTTCATTTAGTTTTTGGTTTCGAGACACTAAGCACCTACTTACGTGATGAACAGTGAGTCCAACACCAGATTTGCGACACGCTTTTGAAAAATGGGATATATATTGAAACAAAAAACATATTGCTCGAGACAGCTTACAGCTAACATGGGGCGAGGAGCAAACGATTGTAAATAGTTTGTATTTAAGGAGTGCGTTTATGAACATAAAAAACTAGCAATAAGCACATCTAACCACTGTATAAAGGCGAGGTGATTTAAACCTTCACTCAGTAAATATTGCTAATGTCATTGATTTTATTGGTGCATGTCTGTCTAGATAGTGACATGCATGACGTCAATGACTTGACTTTTTATCCTTAAGATACCATGGACCAGGTGACAAAAGATCAGATTTTTTTATGTATCTGGCCATGTGTATTAAGAAGGCAGAATCGCCATATCGCCTGTGTGTAATGCGATGACTTTCTCCTATTATATACGCTGGGAAAGATGCTTATGAAGTCATGTCGACAAGTACTTTCAGCAAATTAATGTCCATAACCACACCTCTTAGAGTTTTTGTGTATATAAACGCACTATATATTACTAAATGCAGTGTCAATACAACGCCAATGATAAGTTTTGTGACGACCAATTTTAATGTCGAAAATATATAAGGCACATCGTTACATCGCCCCGCGATACTCTTAATATTTACAATATAAACGTATAAAATAAATAACCGCCTTTGTAACATACGAATTTTAATATAAGGATTTTCAAATAAATGGCATATAATAGCATTTGGACCTGATAAAACACTAAATACAAATATGTTAAAAAATAATTTAGAAAAGTTTTACACCTTTTACAAAAGTCAGTATAAGACTCCGTATGTTACAATGCAAATGTTTGGCAAAAGGTTCGCTTACGTCATCAACACTATTTTACCATACAAAGTTATTGTCAAGTTGTATGTGACTACTCAATATCAACAAAGGTGCACGTTAAAAATAATTGCACCTGTTATAATTCCTTGTAGAACGCCCTTATCAAATACTATGAATACCGCTAACAATTTCGAGTAACTTAACGGAAACAATGTTACTTTTTCATGTTCACTAATCATTACATGTAGTATTAACAATATACGGATGCAGAATAAAATCAAGGAGGCAATAGACGTTGAATTAGTTTCAGCATTCGTGTCAAAAGCTATGGCCAGATAAAAGTCAATACATTGACTTTTTAATCGAGTATACCGTTTCAAAGCAACATTCAATTGGAGTAAAAGACTATATAGTTGTTTATTTTATGGTATTCTCTACTACTATAAAAGTTTATGGTGGTTATATTCGATTAGAATTCCAACAAAATATTACATCAGACTAGCATCCCGAAAAGCGGTAGCGTGTAAGAAAATTTTATTGTATGCCGTATCTATGAAAAATTGTTCCGTTCAAATAATAATAGTTCTATCAAATAAGTTAAGTTCCCAGGAATTATACAACGTCCCGACTATTCTGATTAAAGTTTGTTAAATTATTTAATCTATACAGTGTGATATTAAAAATTACGTATAGATTTATTTTGACTAAGTTTGAACTCGTCATAAGCATTCGTTTTAGAAAATATCTTCTACAGAAGCCAGGGATGTACCGGAACGTTAAAAGATCCATGTAACACGCATGTAAATTGACTTGAGTGTCTTTTTAGCCGATACCGTCTATTGTAAGTTCATTGTGTATTTAACTGAGGCCTCCATTAAATATAGGAACTTTCCACATGAGTTCCAACAACTTTGCTTTAGAATTTTTGGGTCAGTTAGATTATATCGGCGAGCGAGGTGCACACATTTAATGTAAAGTATACGCTCCAGTATCTAGTTAAATTTATCACGGTACATCCAGCTGAAATTTGTTTTGCCTTTACATCGAACTTTAATCAACACAGCCGGGTCACCTCGTATACGAGGCGCGTCAGACCTCGTCGGGCGCCATGCCGTCGCCGTCGTGGTTGTGGGCGGGCGGCGCTGGTGGCGGGGATGGCTCCCGGGCCTTCTCGGCCGCTTCCAGAGCGCGGATTCGGTTTTCCTGAACAAAATAAACTTTATTTCAAACAACCGTAACAAAAGAAAGTGCAGTACCGATATACAATGGAGATAGGGTAAAATCGATTCAGAAATTAAATTGAATAATAATTCTAATCTTGATACATAAAATATCAAATTGAATGTGTCCTGGCACCGTATCTGATCTTTGTTGTTTTAATTTATATATAAATAGGTCAAATAATATAACTTTAGGCTCTAGTTATATCAATGTACATCAGGTTATTTACTTGTTTCACTATCACCGACTTCAACTTCCTTATCTCTTCCACCATGTCCGAGAGCTGCTTCTCCTGAAAATTAGGTATTTTGATTAACATATAAATATTCCGTTAGTTGATGGCATTTCTACTTTTAAGTGGACAATATGCAAAAGTCTGTGATTATTTAAAGTGTGAGATCCGAGCTGATATTCAAGTAGCTGTACGAGTCGCTGACCAAAAAGAATCCCTATTAGGTTATTGGGTTCAGAGATTAGCGGCCTAATGTTTAACGCGGACCACGCACTTCCTGGTCGGATGCGTCCGCAGTTCTTAATTCCATCCACGATTTACGAACTACACTAACCACGAGCTATGAGAGCTTATAAATTTATGAAAAAAATATGAAAAATTGCAATAAAATACAGGCTAACCCAAAGATTATTCACATAAAATTCTTATCGACAGAGAATTTATAGTTGCGTTTAACTATCGTCGCCAAATAGTATAAGAACTACTTTTGGTGTAATAGACAAAAAATATATTTAGATATATTTAATATCTGTTTTACTATTCTTTATAATCATAGTTCTAAGGTTACTAATAGATGGCGTTAGTAAACGTTAACGTGAATAACGTTATAGAGCGTATCTTGTTGATTGTACAAAAGACAGATATTTAGTGGCCGAAACTCCCATTTTACTAAGTTAGAAGTTAGTTTTAAAAATCAACTTCTGAACAACTTGACCGAGCAACGTCATAGTCAAGGTCAACGTCCATTGTGTCTATCCTGATCCGAATACTCACTATGGCAGCGGTGACGGCAGGAGGGGGCGTGGCGGACGCTGGCGTGCCGGGGGTGCCAGCGTGCTCGCTGCGTTCCTTGTCCGTGCGCGGCGTGGGCGAGCGCGTGTCCTTGTCCCGCTCGCCCCTATCTTTGTCCCGCGCCGTGGCGAGCGCGTTGCGCTTGGTGACCGTGAGCGTGTGCGCGCGTCCCGCCACGTAGCCGCCCTGCACCACGAGCGCGCGTTCCTGTTTGGTGGCAGCCCTACTAGTAGTGCCCTTTGATACTCTGTTGGCTGTTGCGTTTAATCGGGATTTGCATTTATTTAGACACGACCACGTTAATTTAATTATTGTTTTTCGATATGGATTTGGGTTACTTAATATATGACAAATTAAATAAAATATGTATTTTAAGGATATAATCAAAATATTATAAAATGTGAAATGAGAATATTAGAATTTAATTACATTTATATATATATATATATATATGCATAATAATAATTATATCAAACTTCACCGACAGCTCAAAGTTAACTCTCAAATGAAAGTCTAAAAACCAATGTGGTAGTATAAAAAACTACATTAAATGTAACTTAGATATCATAGAGTTATATATACTTCTATACATTGTTATTTAAATAGCCGAAGTAAGGAAAACATTTTTTTTACAATATATTTTATATTGTTTTAAAAATGCTAAAGCTTATAAACCCAACTAAGGCGACAAGCACATATACGTCATACATCTAACAACTAATAGAAATTAACATTGACAGAAAACAAAAATAGCCAAAAGATCACAACAACAAAATCCTCAAAAATCGGAGGACGTTGTAAAAGGCCAAACAGCTAAATTAGTTAGTAACATTTAATAAACTTTCATTCGAGAACAACGCAAGTAACGTACCGTAAGTAGTTAATAGAACTCGACACACGAAAACACATTAGGGGGTGAGAGAAATGACCAACAGAGTTATCGCGGACAATACACTCGCAACGGACGAGTTCATCTAGCACGCAATGTCCATTTTAACGGATCACGGTCATCTCTCGTCGTGCATGACCGAACCAAACTGAATAGAAAATATTTAATAATGACATAAATACATTACAATTGAGTGATGCAATTCTACATGGTGATATTTGAATCTCGCATAAATTTCTCTACTTAAAGTGATCTAAATAAATCACTGTTGAAATTGAACTGATTCAGCTTGGTTGCACCGTGAGCCGTCAAAATTACATCACCATGAACTCGAGGAAGGCTTACCACACAAACAGTGTTAGGGTTAAGTGGGGTCAGGTTGCCACATTGTTTACGAGTTGTGAGAGATATAAAGCTTATTAAATTGTTAAATAATATTATGTCGAAACAGGAGCTTTCAGGGCATAAGGTAATTATGTTTTTAAAGAGATTGAATAATGTATTTAGATTTTAATGCCATAGGAACACAAGTAGAGTATACCGGGTGTAATTGCTGCCATACAATCTCTATCGTTTTTCGTCTATATAACATGTAAGCAATTGTGGCAAATCTGACAGTACACTCTTTAATTGTATATCAACAACATAATATTAATTCACTGTTCCATATTACTTCGATCAATTGGTTGGAAGTTGGCATTCAGACCATTTAGTGTTAAGTCACCAATGATGTTCAGAGCTTTAATAAATGCTATGTTGAACCAATAACAATATATACGCATTGATGAACAAAAAATGTTCGTTCATTTAAAAAAAATTAGCAAGGTTAAATCTGTGAAATTGAAAGATTTTTAAAAATATCATAGTTAAAATTAAGTTTAACTTACCTTGATGTATGAATGATAAAATACAATAATCGTTACAATGCAATTGTAACATGTGTGTATGTATATTTACATAGATAGATTGCAGTCTCACGGAAAGCAAAGTTTACGTCCTCACAAAACAATCCAAAGTTTTTGTATTTTATCACCTTCATGGCAATAGTATTACTTGTAATTCACAGCAACACAGGTAAAGAAGATAACATCAATAATTTAGTGGGCAAGTCGTGCAACAACATCGGGCCTGGTGTGCTTGCCGAGTGACGTGCCCATGAACAACAAGAAATGTTAAAATCCACTCCACAATCCTGTCCTTCATCCGATTTTCGGAACCATTCGACCAATTGTTTTCAACAATTAGTAATACTTAGCGCTCGCCCAGTAGTCAAAATCAGATCTCAATCTCCAAGAGCCAGCAAACAAAAAAGATAATCCGTTGACAGACGAAAAAAAGGCACTGAATTGTTTTAAATCCTCTCTGATCCATGCTTAACAAAGTCGAATAAAGTCAACAACTTGCCCTTTATTGATACGTTGTGATAAAAAAAATACTCAAATATTTCTTAAAATCGGATGACGGGTGAGAAGGTGGGTACAGCGTACAGAAACAAAATAAAAAATGTGTAAAAAAATGACATAACACTACCAGATAAGTCTTGCCATGACAAGTATACCAGGCCAGTAGATATTAAAAGATAAACAATTTCACACAATCATAATATGGACGTGGTAAATGCGTACTCAGTACGTATGATCACGAGCAAAAATATATAGCCATGGGTAAACGGTAATAATATCTAAATCTAAATCGTAAGCAGTATGTCAAAGTAATATCAATAAACAAAAATATCTGACATAAAAATATATTTGACATCTTTGATTTTTGTTCTAAATGTATAATTACCTGCTGCGATGTAACATTTAGGAATTGTTCATGGTGGGATTTGAGACGACAATCTCATTTATTTATGGTAATATTTATTTATATATATCATATATAATTAACTGCAGTAGATTCTGGATAAACAATTTCTTATCGTATAAGTTATAATTTACGACATCGGATAATGTGATTGTATGAAGGTAACAAAATAATTCCAGTAATTCTCAGTACACTAGGAATTTCATAATACGTAAGATATTTCAATAAGCTTATTCTTTAGTTATTAGTTGTTAGTATATATTTAAAATTTTCAATTATATCAAATTTATGAATATCACCAGAAAACTTTTGTGTACATTGTCAAGACCAAACTTTTACAGGATTACAGCTATGCCAATCAAACCAATCAGTCACACTCGGTCCCTTAGGTGGCCATATAATTTGACTATCATGGCGCATCTATTGTAACGGCATAGTTTGTACTCAGAACAAACGCAACGAGAACCGGTGACGGCAAGGGCGGTTCTTCCAGCGCTTCGAGCGCTAGACGTTACCTTCAGCGACATGGTGCAGGGCTCGGCGTCCTCGCCCGCGAGCCACTCGTCCGCCGTGAGACTCGCCTCGTCGCTCAGCGTGTCCGGGTACAGATCCTCTTGGAACAACTCCGATTTACGCGGCACCGTCATCGACACCACCTGCCGGTCGCCAGTAAACAGTATTTAAGTGGATAATAAATTGACGTTTACAATTATGCCATCTAGTCGCTGGTGATTTCTGAGCCACGTTTCTAAAAATGTTTTCTGCTGAGTGGAACCGACAAGAAACTCGACAATGTTTTATAAACGTATGAGAGCCTTAGCTCCTTATAGCTGTCGATACGGACGTTTTTGCATCGGCCGACGATACGTCGTGCCATCAGGGCGGAGCTCATACGAGTGAACGATTTTTGTCCTTAATACCATAGTGTAGTTATTATTATTATTATTATTGTATATTACCTGACATAATCCAGAATTGTTGAGACGATAGAACTTGGCGATTTCACATGTCGCCACATCGCAGCCTCGCTTTGGCATCATACCGATACCTGAATATGTGAAAAATAACACGCATATCATACAGCATCGTACATTTTGCGCGCGCTCTATTTTTTATAACCACACTCCCTTTTTATAACCTCCATCCCTCCTTGGATTCCCTGTATAATCGGTGACATGGACACGTACAATAGAGACATCACTAATATCCAACACAAATACCGGTCTGCACCGGTCGTCAATCGAACCAGAGACGATCGACAGGACATTGATTTATTTCAATTGGGCCACAGTGTCAATGATATTTCAACGCATGTTTAAATAAACATTCTTACCTTTTATATTTAAGTATCGAAAATAAATGTGACTAAAAATCTGATGAATAAAGTAATGTATTAATTATCTGGCCAATTGAACAAATTCTTTGAACTTTTGTATATTGAACGTACCCCTCTGCGGATCCGGCGTTTGGAAAGTGTTGATGTAGTGCACGAACGGTGGTTCTGGGGTTACCTGCAAATTTAGCAGGAACTAATTTTCAAAGTTCCTTGATAGAAAGAAATTATCAGTAACTACATTCACAGTAAAAGATATAGCAATAATACCTAAACGTATCACTGACTTAAAAAATTCAATTAATTTTTTTTATTTTTAAGTTTACGTAGAACAAACTGTCGAACGCACTGTGTGTTATTCAATCAAGCATGTGTATTGGTGCTTATGAGAAATATTGAAAGAAACTAGGTCATAAGTTAGTTATTAAATCATCGATGATACAAACCTAACATTTTCCCATCTGCTTGTATCTAGGCTACCAATATGGAGAATCCCAGCAAACAAGTATATATATCGCTTGATTGTCACCGCGGCAAGGAAGCGGGACCACTTATCAAAAAACTATTCGATCAACTTTTCATAGGTAATTAACATTATATATATATGTCCCTATTTAAATCACGAAATTTTGCGCACCGTCAATTGACAACTTACAATCAAACTAGTGATAAAAGAAAAGAAAACCAGTACATATACAAAAATATAGTTCATTTGAGATTCCGCATGGTGGCGCTGCACCAAATTGACGCATTTTTAATACACCTGTCAATAAATTGGTATACATTCTATTGTAAATTTAAACTGTTACGGGTACTCACGATTTTTATATTTATATTTCGAATAACGTGGATGGTCGTCGCGTCGCGGTCACAGGTTTAATGTATGATTTCGGTGATGATACGAGTTCTGTAGTAGAAAAGGTCATTGAGCAGCACCCACCTCGAAGTATCTGATGACAGAGTCGCCTTTCCCGCAGAGGTATATGAGGTTGGTGTCGGGGTCGTACAGTGGGAACATTACGCCGTTGCTGGTGTCGATCTCGACGGTGACTATCGGCTCCCCGAGCGCGTCCGGCGTGCGCAACGAGTACTGCCGCTCGGACATGCGGCTGAAGCTGCGATGGGACGTTCACGATTACAAGTTGCGGTCATGCACTTTGGTCAACGTTAAGAAAAAATATATTTTTTCTAACGTTATAACCGCATCGTCACTTTGTAAAAATCAATCGACGCATGTACGAATATAAAAGATCATCAGTTGATAGCGGCTCGACGAAATTGACTGCTATTTTTGTTATGTACTCTGATATATTTTTTTAATTATGAAAAAAAATTATGAAATTCTGTTCAATGAAATCCTCGGTTGAATAAATAATTTCAATGCGGACTGTTTGACTGGTGATAGAGACCTGGTAAGTAAATGTTAAGCACACTTCTCATATTCTTCTCATATCCTATAAAATATCAAATGATAGCTAGTTTAATTTAACACTACCCAACTCGGCCATGAAAATGCATTGAAAACGCTGCAGTGTGCAATGACGAGCCGGGAGCGCTAGTCGTCAGAAGATCACGACCATTCTGTCAAGACTAATATACAATTTTTTTTTAAATCTCAATAAGCCCTCTCTACCTAAAGGTTCATTTGGATATCGTTATATCAGGATGAAACTGCATATGTACTTGATTTCATTTTTTATGCAACAACTAATATTATATATATACAAGTAAAATAGCTTCTAGGAAACTCACCCAGTGGTGAAGACGAGGCCATGTTTGAGGAATATTGCGCGCGAGGCCTTGCTGCCCTCGTGCGCAATGGCTTCCGATTCCACCTCACCCTTCCGCGGATCTATTATTCTGTAACAACGCGGCTCATTTATCAACAAGAACTGGGATGTTACAGGACTTGTTACTCATTTTAGATGCATCATATTACCCTGAGCTGTACATTTATTTGTATGTAATAGAAGTTATGAATGTAATTTTCATTCATTTCCACATCTGGTAATTCTGCAACGTCATCCCCTTAATGGAAATCATACATACGTACTACGTACTGTTAACAAAACAATACATAATAGGCTTTATATAGTTATGACTTGGTGTTCTCGCTTGGATTAAAATCAAGTAATTTAATCATTATATCACTCGTCATTGTATTAAATTTTATTTAATTATTTTGTACGGATGTCCACATTTACTGTAAGCAATTCATATTGTTACGAAAAAGTTTTTAACTTTCAAATGATGACCATTCTTTCTCTTATATACAATTTTATGTTATTCATTTTATGTATAAGTCAACATTACTTATTTAACATAGATTAGTTCATATGATTAAGTTCTATCAAAGCCATATTAGATCTCATCTGCTGACTAGCACGGATTTTTTATTGTCTTATTACTAGCTGGTATCTACCAGATAATTATGAAGTCATATTTTAATAACATAATGTAATATTATGCCTTATATTCACCTTCAAAATCATTAAGCTATTTTGTAAATACACCTATGCACTCAATTTTTTGCTCTTGCTACCGTTTTAATGAGTTCTTTAACATTGACTAGAAGATACGGGGAGAGAAACAACTCAGTATATCTTTTAAAATAATAACTAATAATGTATAATATAATTTCAAATAATATCTAATGTTTGCTGTAAAATAAGTAACAATAAAAGGTTGTTGAATTAAGTGATTATTATCAATGTACACCCAGTTCACAAGTTTAAATATAGCTCTTTACGGAAATTTCAAGTTTTTAATTTGAGATCTTGTCAAATATTTTATACATTTTAAACCCTTGTGTTGAAATATGAAAAAAAAAAGAAAACATTTAATAAAGATCTTCCGTATTGGGAAGCCAATATGGAGACGAGGTTCAATAATACCTCATTACAAAGTCACCTAATAACGTATTTTAAATATAAATTTACAACTGTATCAACATCAATCTATAGCAATAAGCTGCACCAAATTTCATTGTGTAACAGGAAAAGTATTGTTCGCTTGTGTACGAGTGATTGTGTGGGTGAGTGTGTGTGTGTGTGTGCATATATGTGTGTTTGTCATGAAGCCAAAGTGCGAAATATGTAATATGTAGCGATAATATTGGTGTACAAATTTAAGTTATTCGACATATCACCTGATGGTAAATTAAGGCGAACGGTTGAAATTCGATGAAACGAACGAAACATTTCTACGAATTGTATTCTAGAATTATTCAACACTGATTCAGGTAGAACGATAATTAAGTAAATTCGTAAACACTCTTTGAAATCCCGATTAAAATAAATAAAAGTTTTAATTGACCAACGACAATGACTTGACATTCGAGGGCGATTTCAGCGGCAAGTACACTAATAATAAAGATGAAGCGGGACATATTTCTGAAAGTTATAAATAGGTTGTAGTTAAATGTGTTGTATATCAAGTAATAATACTGTTGTTGTTAAGATATTGTTCAAAACATATTTTATTGGAATTTTAGTCTGGGTCTTGTTCTGGTTGTGTCGGGATCATCCGTAATATATCTAGGATACTTATCATCCCATGTAACGAAAGTTCCCACGGTATAGGAGACAAAAGATATTTTTCGTCAATCTGTAACGAGTGTGGTAATAAAAGTTTTGACAGTCTTCCTGCAGCGATATCAATTAAAAAATATATTTCTGGTCTATTGAACCAGGAGAATCCTAAACCGATACAGGTGCTATTTGTAATCGTAAGACGCAGATCTCCTAAAGCGAAGAGCGGACGGATTTTTACATATATTGTACATAGCGTGTAAGCCTTATGTAAAAACCCCTCCGTCCGAACGTGGCTCACCTTATCTTCTTGTCGCGACAGGTGGTGAGCAACTTGGAACCGGTCCAGTTCCAGCACGCAGAGTAGATGAGGTCCGGGTGGCAGTCCAGGCTGATCAATACCTCGCCCGTGCCCACGTTCCAGATTGCTATCTGTAATAAGCGTATAGATTTATATTGTAATTGAAACACGTCTAGACATAATGAACTAAAATAAAATTGAAGTGTAACTGTCTCCATCCATATTTATGTTTATGTCAATATGAATTTGCATCTAATCCAACCTCCACTGCTCCTGGCATTACCCTTCTGAATAAAAGTTGAAGCTGTCAGAGGTATCGCTCGCCTGTGTACCACCCAGAGTACATGGTAGCTTTGTACTTGTGCATAGCTGGTTGGATTTTTTTGAACTACTTGGCTAGAATCAACTGTGAAATATCATAAACATTTTTTAAGTTAACATGACGTGCTGCATTGTTAGAATGCCAGCAAAAAGCGGAGGCTTTATTCTTGACGTTCAGTGCGTCTAAAATGCATTGGTATCAGGAATGTCCATACGCAGCAACGACCATTGACCACCAAGTGGCTTGTCTGTTCGTTTGTAATGTATTAATATGTTTTTTTTTATACAAACCTGATTATCAGATCCGGCGGTGAGCAGCACGTTCTGCGCGGTGGGGTGCCACAGCACCAGCCCGACTCGTCGCTGGTGGTACACAAGGTCAACCACCGGCTCCGACAGCGTACGAGATAGTCCGCCATCCGGGATCTGCCATACCTGCCCAGGGATCACCGGAGTTTCGTTACTATGACGAACAACATAAAGGTATTAAGATTTTTAATAGGTTAATAATAATTAATAATACCCTACAACGTACACAAATGGTGAAAATGGCAGACTCATATTGCTCATAGTGCATATTACGTACGTGGACATGTGTTCAAAATTGATTTAGAAATTTTTAAAAACATGAAAATCAATTAAATGGCGATATATTTAACTCTGGAGACATTCTGGATTAATGTTGTGTTAGAGTGCACAAATTTTAGAGATACGTGGATCTTATTGCGTGACGAGCATGATTTTCTATAAACGAATTTAATTTCTACTGCCGATAAAAATTAATATGTACCTATTACTAAACCGGTATCCATTTCGACTGTGGAAAACTTCTGTGATCGTTTTTTAAACCAATTTTCTGTTAAGGTAGGGAGTGTAATTTTTAATGATAACTAAATAATTGATGACAATGCAAAAAGAAATTAAGGAAAAATTAAACTGTTTTGTCTTTTAATTATTTTTTTTTTGTTTTTTCAAAAATGAAAGAAGGTTAAATCAATTATTACAAAATTAAATGTAAATTAAGAAATTTTCACTCGTAAAAACTTATCTATTTGTAAAATATTAATAAAGTAAGGCAACATACAAACATAAATATGATACATATATACAATTTTATCCCTTATGTAATATAAAACAATATAGTATTATTTACATCACATTATTGTTCTGGGTCAATCAACTGCATACTAATACTATAGCACCGATGAAAATGGAATTGTCAAAACATTTTCATAATTTATTTATAACATATATATAATAATTTCGCGTGCGTAATCTGTTTTGGCCTCATGTTGTATAAGGTTACATTTTCAAGCTTCCAATGCAATAGCCTTCCGGTTTCAATCGCTCTAGTAAGACAACTAGATTAAAATTTCGCATCGATTTGTAATAGGACATGTAAAATGGAATTCTTTTAAAGGACTTTTGCTAGCAACAGGCTACCTTTAGTTGGATTCAAACCAGTCCGTGAGATCCTCGCAGTTCATTTAATCCCCCTTATTTTTTAAATCACCGTGTCGCATGCGTTGCTTACTTTTCTGACGAGCGCATCACTTCAAGACAATCGTACCTTGTACCCGATTCTGATTTGTTGGCCCGTCAAGGCTTATCAGCCACCACATGTTTGAAAGCAATAGGTAAATATTTCACTCTAGGTGTCTAATATAAAATGAACACACCTCATAATTCATGTGGCGTGTCGTGCTCATAAAATTATGAGCGTAGAATATAACCGAGGATTTATAAATGTGAAAGTGTAATTATTAAGAACGTGAACATGACGTATTTATTGTGCACTTAGCCAGCGTGGTGGACCTTAACCCCTTCTTCTGAAAGTCCAAGTAGAACATTAATCAACCAGTCATCATCACGACATCAACTATTGGGTCAATATAATGGCTTAAAATACACCTATTGTAATTAAGTTAGCAAAAGCGGATATTTCACTATCAAATGTTTCATGCACACAATTGTCAAATAATTCAAACTCAGTTGAAGTCGATGAAAATAACTGTCAAATAATATTTAAATTAATATTGTTTCCGAATTACATAAATTTTTCTTTAATTTTTGAGATTAATACCTACATCTTGGTGTAAAATTTAAAGTGTTTTTTTTTTAATTTGAATTATAACGAAAAAAGTCCCTAAAACTATAGATATTTAGAATCAGTTGAATTTAACAACTCCATTAGAGGTAAACTTTATTAATACCAAAGACAATAAACCTTAGGCATTCAGAATTTTTTCTGACCAATTGTAAACTGTAATTTATGATTGCCATTGGCCATTCCATTAGGCACCGTTATGTTTCTGACAAAAGTCATGCAATTACTCCACTATATATTATCTTACCTTGACGACACAGTCTTCGGAACCACTTGCGATGACATTGTCGTTATGTGGGCACCAGGCAATGTCTAACACTGGGCCTTTGTGTCCGCCCACTAATGGGTGATCCGCCGGAATGCGGCCCACCTGTGGACAAGGATAAATTAAGTAATAAAATGAAAAACATTAAAATTCCTTACAAGGTAATTGTCCTTGTTAAGTATCTATGTATTTCTAAACACTTCCTGGCGTAATAATAACATTTCTAATAAAAATAACTTCTTTTATATTTTAATTTGCCTTTCTCAAGGGGAAGCAGAGGGACAGTGTCTGAAAAACTTGGGAAACTGGTTCATGTAATGATACACCCTAGCAAACTTATTGGATTTTATCCACCCTTACCAATGCTTTTCCTAATGCTAATATTTGTCTTCTACTTTTATGATTTAAAGTTTGTGAAAAACATATTTACGTATCTAATTATAGTGAATACATTGGCTGAGACCTTGCATTCCTCGTCAATGAAACTTTGTTTTAAACGTGCGATATATTCACAATTTTAAATTGCAATTTCCGAAGAGAAATCGCATCCGAGCTCACCTATCAAAACAAAACGAATGAAACACAAACGATAAAGTAATGATTTGAATTATTGATACTAAAATAAGCAACAGATACTCAGCCAGTCGAATTTAACTGCAGCAGATGGACATTTTTAACTGATAAAAGCTGAATTGCATCTTGTTTGAAATCATGAACGAATATTATACGGTGAGTGGAACTCCATCCGTCTTCGAGTCCAGGCCAACTTCCCGTGCTAACCAAGGGAGGAGCCATAGCCGCCAAATATTTTTTGTTGGATATCGCTGGACTCTGTACTTTCCAGTTTAAACCGACTTTATGGTAGGCTGCTAAAGAAAACACGCAATATTATTAACGCATTTTGGTCAGAGAGCCAACTAAAAACGGCACACCGGCAACGTGTAGGT
>DWPT01002281.1:0-16489 GCA_018251895.1 Agathymus mariae mariae | reverse complement strand
GTTTGTTATTAAAATTTTAGGCGGTTTACTTTTTTCAAGCAAACCCCATTGTAATATAAATAAATACTTTTTTAGTCAAATGATCTGCTCCAGTGCAATTTGTGTATGGTAACTCCATTACAAACTTCCCTTCATAATTAATTTAAAAAATATACAAAGACACTATATATAATCACAATAAAATATAAAATACATTTTTTTTTTATTTATATTACAATAGGCATAAAAATACAACCAAAATACATTGAACTCAATACAAAAGAGAGGACAGCAGCAGTGAATTGTTATGTCAATTCACATAATGTATGAGCTCACCTGCTCACCATTGACACCTGGTGTTCCTTATATAAAGTAAATTCAAATTCATTTAATCATGTAGGTATTATGTAAATACACTTATGCACATCATTTTTTGCTTCTACTACCGTTTCAGAAAGGTGCTTTAACATCAAGAAGAATTTGTAATTTGGATTAGCATAACAGTGATGACATGACCTAACAGAATACATAAATAGTGTTGCTCCAATTATAAATTAACATGGAGGTATGTAATTCAGGTATTGTCATTATGACATTCCTCTTCATTTCAATAATGGAGGCTAAGGCCAATACTCAATGTTTATATTGTAAAACAACAAGATATGTAGGTCATGACATTTATGTATATTAATAAAATCTCTTCCAGAAACAACGGGTGTTTAGTAAATATATTTGTACTTTCCTGAAAGATATTACAGCTATTGTTATTTTACATTCAGAAATGGGTGGTTCATCAGTGTATGAAATGCAAAGTTACCAATTTAAAAAATGTAAAACCACCTCTCAAAGTTGAATTCAAAATTCTTAAAAATATAATTCAACTAGTCACATTCTTATCTAAAATTAGCTTCTTATCTTGATTCAAGATTGGCGATCGATAAGCTTTACAAAGATTTAAATACATCTAGAAACTTAAATTATACATTTAGAGATGATGTGTATATATACATACATACACATCTTTATGTATTTATGTCAAATAAAATTGGCATACTATGGATTAAAGGAAAAAAATTAATGATCTGGTAATTATTTTCACTTCTGATATTTTGTATGATAAATATTCAACAAAAATATTGAGTAAATAAGAAAAAGTAGCTACTCACACGAATAAAACTAATATTTTTTTAATAAAAATCCAAACATATTGATGCATGCTAAGATGCTAATTCGGGAAATATCTTACGATACTTACCAACCGCTGCATGATAGTGTGTCAAGGCATCGGATAGTTGACCCCGAGCGAGAAAATCCCGTCCCAGCTCCAAATGCTTATTCACCTCAGCCGGTGTTGTACACTCTGTAACTACACCAAAACAACCCTTGTTACTTTCGATAACCAATCAAAAAAACACCGAAACTTCAACCTGAAAACACTTACATTCCAACATTAGTTCTAATACTAATAAAACAAGGCATGGCGTGAGCTTGTTCCAGTTAATATTTATTATACTATCCATAATAAATTATTTATTATATTACAGCAGTCCTTAACACGAATTAAAGCAATTCGATTCCAGTATAAACTAATTTATTTGACAGAACTACAATCCATCTTTCCTTCGTCTCTTTTCGTGGTCTGATCTGATTGGTCTATGTCACAGACTAATTACAGATGTCCAAATCATTGCGAATTAAGACCATAGATTACATTTTCAAAGTTACACCATAATGTCAAGCACAGACAAAATAAATATTTGTTTATGGAAATAAACCCATTAGTAATGTATGAGTTATAATTTGTTAAATGTATAATTAAGTGTATTTAATACAACTTTTTGTACTAATCGTAAATTTTATTGCTAACGTCAAGCACCTATGTAAAAATATAAACTAAACTTAGTGTTTTAAATATTTAGAGCTGATGTTTTCTATATTGAGTGAATATGTTGAAATTGTAATATAATACGGTTCCGTGTAACAAAAATACCTTCATATTATATAACAACTCCAGTAAAAAGTATTATTTTAAAGAAAGATTAATATTATATACTAAATTATTTTTAAGACAATTAAATAAGTACGCTCAGTAAATAACAGTATAAATATATTTCTTTGGCATATCTTTAACGTGTTTTATATCAATTTTATTTAATTTAGGTTTTATAGAATAAACGCATTGTAAACCAAACGCCCAGACAGCGTTATTTTAGCATGATTATCACATGATTATTTACGATTATTTAGGGTGACAAATATATTAAGTATATATTTGATAGTTTTCGTTACATGTATATTTGACTGAAGGCAGCGTGCGATGTAATTCATATGAATTTGATAACTGGTTATAATACAAAAATAATATGTCATTACAATAATGTTTTATTAATTACATCATTAGTACTATTTCCATATTCCAGATAAATACATACCTATTTAATAAGCCACGATAATCATTAAAGTTATATTTTTAAAGGATGATTGTAGATTTACTTTAATAATTTGTCAGGTACACCTTAAACAATATCAAATGGTATATGGTAATGTATGCTTTTTTTTTGTTTATTTTGACAAAGCAATTTAAAAATTATACATAAATGTAACTGCGTGCCATTTTTGGTGTAGGTATATAATTTTTAAATTGTGACCCGATTTTTTTATTTGTAATTAGTGTGTGGTTAATAATTTATACATAGTTTAAATTAGACGTAATGTATTCAAAATACGTATACGATGCTAAAGTTGTACCTTCTGTGGTAGGCTGTACGAAAGAGATTAATTTGTGGTGAAAATAAGAGGATAAAAATTAGTTTGTAATATCGTTTCTTTGTGCCGTCAAATATTAGTAGAAATAAAAATAGTAGATTGTTAAAGAGTTGATGGCAACATAGCAGTCTTTTCTTTCATTTCTACAAAACAGTGTCCGGTTAGTGTTAAGATTTTGTAAAGTTGCTTCGAAATTATCTTGTTTTTGAGAAAAATACATTAAGTTTCAAGGAATAATACTGATATCGTATACGAATTTATATGTGAAAATGCCAGATGAATTAATTTCGTGGAGATAAAAACAGATTAGTTATTCTGAATGTCAACATAACCTCATTGACTTGACAATTCATGGTTGCTAGTGTTGTTAAGATATTGGTGATTTTTTAGGAATGGCTGACGTGCCGTCAACTGCGCCTAAGGCGAAAACACCCAAAACTAAGGCGCCTAAGGAGAAGGCGGCAAAGACCGTCCCTGCAGCGCCTGCAGAACCCCCTAAGGCTATCAGAAAGGTTTCATCGAAGCCTCGTCACGGCAGACTGTATGCCAAGGCAGTGTTTACAGGATACAAGCGCGGACTTCGTAATCAACATGAAAATACGGCACTGTTAAAGGTTATTTTGTTATAATCTTTGACCCACAACCCACATAATTTTATCAATATCTTTATTGTTGCTCTATTTCCATTGATAGAACCTATATTATATCGGGGTACATGTAGTATTGTATTACATGCGCGAATATATTTGGATTCATGAATTAAAATATTCAAGTTGTCATGAAATGTATTGGTCTGATCAGCCTCTCTGATCTATATAATTGGTGGTTGTGTTTGTATTTTGTAAATGACCATTACTTGTTTATTTGGTTGGTAGCAAAAGTATTAATCAGTAACAGTACTTCATATTATTACAGATTATATAGCTTGAATATTGTTATTATTATTTTGTAGATCAAATTATTATTATCAGAGCTCATCGTAATATATGCTAGGAGAAATCTGATTAATTTTTTTGTAGGGCACAAAGAGGGCAATGTTTATAAATCATATTGTTATTAGTACTAATTATGAAATGATGCCTATGACATTTGAAACCTGAATTTTTGTGTTGACAAATTTTAACTGATCATTTTGTTGTTTATTATGGTGCTGGTCACTGTTAATTTACATTTGTCTAACAAAATGTTTATGTTGCCTTTCAGATTGAAGGTGCACGTGGCCGTGACGATGCCGTGTTCTACATTGGCAAGAAGTGTGTTTATGTGTACAGAGCTAAAAAAAGGACACCTATTGCGGGTAAATTGTCAGTGTTAACATAAATAACACTGCCTTCCTCTACTACAGCCTTACACTCTAAATTCTGAGATCTTGATAGAATGGAGGTGTCTTGATAGCATCATGGATTTAGTAAAATCAGTGACTTGTTCATGGATGAACAACAGTTTAAAATATGATTGAATCAACATAATAAAATTGAAGTACAATGAACTTAAAGCTCATGTTTTAGTTTATGTATCTTTACAACAAAATATTAGCATGAACCAGATAATTATTTTAAAGACAGCAGAAATGTGTGGACATGATGAAAAATATTCTCTTTGTCACTATTTTGCCTGCATTTAAAAACAATTTTGGTAGGGGGAAGAAATTACACATAAGGTGAAGGTTTTACAAAGAAAGGCAGATTAATATATTTTCAGATAGAAAACTTGTTAATTGTTGTCATAGTTGAAAATTAATAGAATGCTGTTCATTGTCTGTTAATATTACAAACTTTTATAATGGATGCAGGTGGTCCCCGGGGCAAGAAGACAAAGCTACGCGCCATCTGGGGAAAGGTGACCAGGCCCCATGGCAACTCTGGTTCTGTGCGTGCACGGTTCCGTTCCAACCTGCCCGCACATGCCATGGGACACAGAATACGCGTGGTCAGTAATGAACACAAGATATCTCTGTTAAGTAAATATATATATATACAATATGGTGCCAGTGCCAGTCAATCAACCAAAGCATTACATATAACAGGGCACAAAAGAAGTCAACTAACTCAATTACAAGTTGCACTTCTATATAGATGAAAATGTGTATTACACTGTGAATGCTTTCTGGTTGAACCCCAGACTAATGAATGAACCATCCTTACATGTAATTACATTAGTGTAGGTCACAAGCTTTATATAAATAAATACTAAATGCTTTTCTATATAAATTATGATTTGCAATCTTTAGATGTTTAGACATTTGAAACCTGAATTTGATGTGGACAATATCCTACTGATACGTTTTCATTAAAATTATATTTTAGTGTGATTTTATTGGCTTATATCGGTTTTTGTTTGTTTCAGATGTTGTATCCTTCGAGAATTTAAAACTCTCCTCTTAAGTAACATAAGATTAAATACAAAAATTCAAAAAAGTGATCTTTCATTTTATTGAACACAAACACCTACTGGAATTGGCGATATCAGGTGGACGATTTTCCAAGAGATGTATATAAAATATTTGCTGTTGTCCACATCAGCAGATGTTGGCAGCTCTGTGACAATACAGCTTTCCTACTTGTAAAAAACTGCTTGGGAATTTAAAAGCTGCTCTCTAGTTACAACGTTAAGAATTATTGATTGAGAAGGGATGAATGTTGGGTAGTGGACTTTTTTAGTTCCTGTATTTGATTTTTATTGTACTCATTGTCCTATCGGAGTTAAATTAATATTGTTTTAAATTGCAACACGTACAGACCTGCTGTCATTTTCATGGTTATGTATATGAATGTCTTGAACGCCCAGTTGCACGGTTGTTGTGATATGTAATGTCCGAAGGACTAGATATATAATAAAGTACGTACGTAACGAGCGGTCGGCTCAACTTGCGCAGCGCCGAATGTCTCACGGAAGGTTTGAAGCAGTTCTTTTATACTATGTATACTCTACTCTGCCCTGCATAGGTACTCATCCATAAATTAAAACCGGTCACTTTGGTAATGCATAATTCTTAGATTACAAATGGTATTTCATCGATACGAAACGACCTGCTTGCTTTTATCAAGTTCTGTTTTATTTGTAAGCAGTACAAAAAAAGCACTCGTAGCATAAATTATCAGTTCACAGAACTCACAAATTTCACATTGACTTTTATGTATGCTAAAAATAAAACGAATGTGACTCAATTATATTCATATTTGATGTACAAAATAATTTAAAATGATATTAATGAAACAATGAAATAAAATTAATTCGAAGTTGGTTTTTGCATTTTTCGAAAGTCAAATTATGCCATTGCTCTAACAAATTACTAGCGTGAGTGATTTTATAAGAAGCGGCAAAAAAATCTGTCAAGAACTTTTCTTCCCATATAGAAACCACTTACTACTACACTAGTTACGGTACCTTTATATTGAACACATCCACGCAGTCTTGACTTACAGTAGTCGACTAGTTTGTAGTAACATTTCTACATAATGATTTTGACATGTTTTTAGTTTACGGTATATCATTACCGTAAAGTAATATATTTATTTTTTAACAAGATCACTAATGCGAGTCCCTTGGACCGAGGTTTTAAGCGGCGCGTATTGCTCTCTTCTGTGATGTAAAATTTAAACCGACATCGGCAGCTGATGCCACAACAACAGACCATAGGACATCACACTGCGAAAGTGGCTAAAATAAAAGAATCTTGCTGTTTGTACGTTAGGTAACAGCCTTACTTTAACCGCGTAAGCAGCGGAACTAAGTCTCCCGGACACGGCTTCAATATGAGGACTCCATAGTAATCGAGGCTACAGTAAAGTAATGTAATTAATGTGGAATTTGCCAGCTGAAACACTCACTTATTCAGAGCAATTTGTGTTAGAACCTATCTTACATTTGGTAACGTGAATTTAATACATTAGGTTTTTTAGTGTTTAAGGCTTTTACAGGTATACACTTGCAAAACAATATTATCTAGTTTAAAAATTAAGGTTTCACAGCAAGGGATACAGTTTTACACAAGTACCTAGTGCAATAAAGAAGGACAATCCCATTGTTAAGGCCTCGTTATAATTGTAGGGGTCAAAACAATATTTGTGTCTGACTATTAAATTAGTATTAATTTATTTTGCATCAATCCGCAAGCACAGTGTATGATGGTATATATTCTTTTATACGTGTATAGAACCTCCCTCCCTCCCACAAAGGAAAACATGCAGTTATATATTTTTATTTATCATAACTGCATGTTTTCCTTCCAAATTGTGATTGTTGCAAAGTAAATTAAGTAATACTAATTTAATAACAATGAATTTCCGCAAAGTAACGCCGTATACTATCAACTATTGTGTCTGACTGTTTGACCACGTATCACACGGAAAACGTTGAACAGATTTTGATGATACTTAATATATAGGTAATTTACGTTGTGGATCATAATCTAGAATACTTTAAAAAATCCCGGAGAATAGGAAGTAAAATTTACAATGGGTATTCTATTAATATCAGGGCTATAAATAAAACTGACAGACTGGCTGCAGCTAGTAAAAAAATAATCTTTTATACATATTTAATTATATTTTTATGCATAGCCCGAATATAGCATCCCCTCCACCACCACCACCCCCGCGGTGGATCGGGCGTGGATCTGTGGGCCTCAAGGATAATTCTTTTTACCCGGACATGAACTGTCTTATAGGGCTCTTAAGTTTTTTAGGTGGAGGGGAATCCTCCTCTCCGTACGACGGGCCTGGGGTCTAATTTAGTAGTCCCCTCGATGGTCTGAGGACTCGTCGCAGAAGCGGGTAGCTCGTTGTCGGCACGGCCAACATCGGCCCAGACAAATGAATCACATGTTCCGCGACAGACACAATTGTGTACAGTAATAGTGACACAGTGTAACAGCGCCGTTAACATGACATGTCGCTTCGCTTAAGTGCTCTGAATGCATGTCCAGTAAATGCAAGTAGCTTGACAGTGGCGCGCCCCAGACCGGGGGCGGGGGCGGGGCTAGCCTGCTGGGATAGGGATGTGTTACGTACACATGGTAAGAAATAATAAACGCGAGTGTCCTCACATGAGTTTCAAAAAATTCACTATCATAATATTAAGAAAAAGAAACGGCGAAAGATAGTTTTCATTCGATTTCGAAACTATTATTTACAGGTGTTCATGTACCACATTCCATTCATTTAGGTATACCATAAAATCCTTCTACTATAAGCTGTGCTTTAACGCGTCGCCTGTAAGTTCCAAAACGTAATTTACGTATCAACTTTGGAACGTTATTGTAAAAACGAACGTCAAGCCCCAAACGATACACGGGAGCCGTTGAAGGCGAATATCACTGTTTAGCTGGGTATCCGTGTCATGGCTGTCCAGCTGCTCCAGTAGAGGTTACATACGATCACAATATCCTCATAAATACATTTTGTTTATCATAGTTATCAAACACGTTTCGGAATAAAATAATTGATTTAAATTCTAGGTGTCTAGAGAGATTGATAACTGCATATTGTGTAGGAAAAGTAGGCGAAATGATAATAAATATATTCATATAGTACTACTGTTCCTTCACACAGCGATATAATAAGACCCACGAGTGATCTATAACTATCTGGTGAATCATTGTTTATTCCGCATATTATTAATAATAGTAACTAAAACAAGATGTTAAATAAATTAGATTTTATTGCACAAAAAAAAATTAGAAAGTATTTCACGATTTCACTAGAAAGTAATTAATTTAAATAATAATCAAAAATGGACAAATAAGAGAGCAGCAGAACTAACAATTGGTATACGTAACATGTGCTGTACTGTCTATGGACAGTATTTGGTTCGCGGTTCGCATGCGGTACGTCCCTGAGCTCACACTTCACTGGCTCGACGCACAGTTACGTATCCCTGTCGTGGTTATTTTAAGGCGATGCTCACTGTGAACGCATTTAATTATCCATATTATATATTTATTATTAAAAGTGTGTTACTTACATATTTTTAATTATACAGTTTAAATTGTACAGACAGCCAATTTGGCCAATTGTCACTTATCTATAGTGTACGCTAGTGTCTACGGGTACTCTGCAAAACCAGTAGGCGAAGACAAACCAATAATTAATAATAATAAATTAAAATATAAAAATAATTTTGTTGAATATCATGAATAAAATATCTTAGATATTTGGAATTGGCGTGAGCTAACAAACTATTTAAGAATATTATAAATATATGTATATTATATAATATTTGATATATATTGATATATATAAATATCAATTCCCGCTTGTACGTGTATTAAAGATCACCATTTCACCTCGGCTGATTCGTTCGATTGGCTCGACGGATTTTTGTATGAAATTAAAACTGGCAAATCCACTAGAAAAGTCCGAAGTTTTCAATGAATGAAGTTTCCAATGAACTTTGATATGAAAATGTCATAAAAAATAGTACGTTGAGTTCTGTTAATGAAAGATTCGATTGGATAAATCCTTTCTCCACCAACTGACAGACCGACTGACAGACAACGTGCAGCCTAAATCACTGGAAGTGGAGACATTTTATAAAATCAACATACTTAATAAGTTTTTTCTAAGCGCGTTATTCATTTTCTTCATTAATAAATTTCTTACTTATCTACGAATACGGGGCGAGTCGCTTGTATGATAAAAAGCTATAAACAAATAATTGCTGTTGTCGAGCTAGAACGATGGCGTATGGCGGGCATAGTTTGTAATCACAGCCCTCGATTTTGAGATGGAACACTGAAAAATGGATTATGTATGCGAGGATCTTCGCCAATAAACCTTTTAATAAGCCACAGAGGGTTCGATAAATGGCGAACGGCGAACTGCGGAGGTCGGACGGCGGTAACGATCAATCTGCGTCACTGTGCCACGTGAAGCACGTTTAGTAGAATACGAGGATACGGAGACCGACCGAGACTCGTATCTTATGTGTACAATACAGAGTATTTTGTACGTACTCTTATATTCAGGTATAAATTATGAATAACAACACACAAACATCCCACACCGATCTCTGGTCTACTCTTAGATAGATTAAGACCTAAGATAGAGTTAGGTTACGATCAAAGTGTAGCGTGGTGATCAAGTGCATGGCAACAATATTCTCCATGCCAATACATAAAAAAGTGATAATTTATTACTAAGCACGTGTAAGTTTGTGTCGTTTGGAAGTAATAGCGATATGTAAATTTTTAATATTAAAATATTTGACGTTAGCGCAGTCACGTGAACTAAAACATTTCAGACCACTTATATATTAGAAGAGACGTATTATGATGTCAAACATAACAAATAAGGAAGTTCTAGAATACCAAAAAATATTGTGTCAGGAGATGCGCCACTTTAAATGATATTGGGAGCGAAGAAGATACATGTATTGTTGTCAGGGTCAGTTCTGTCAATCTTGTTATTGAATCTGACCCAGTAAAAAGATAATACTTTTAAGAGGTTCCGTTTCTTAATTACCGTTTGTCGGGGCTGACATACGTGCGATGTAATTGTAATCTTTGGGGTCGAATCACAACATAACATATCGTAATCATACATTTTGAGAGGAATAATGATCGGTTACTCAAAAATCAACGTAATGTGCATAATACGTATGAGGTGGAGGCTCTTATAATAAAGTTATATACACTTATTTTTGTACTCAGTTATTTTTATGCACTATTTAAAAAATATAATTATCAGCAGATCCTAGTTACGCTTTCATCTGTCATGGGCAGACTCCGGTGTGGTGTAATTTTTTACATAATGGTAATTTTCAAATTGATTTATAGGCTTCCGTAAAGTAAAACCTAGTATTGCCGGTTATACCCGGAGTGCTTTCAACAGAAGTTGTTATTTCTGCATTATAGTATGACTAAACGGGAAATTGGATGACAAGAAAAACAGAAGATTGGCAATTTTGTCTCGTTTATGATCAAATTACGAAGTCTGCCAAGCGCGACCGGCGTGCACGCAAAAACTAACCAATTATAAAAATGAAATGTTCAATCTGTGGTGTTTCGTTGTGGCTTTATTATTTTTCTACCCAACAACACTTCCTAGCACGGTGCCGCTAAGCAAGTCGTTTTAAGCCACATACGTCGTGAATGGGAGCGTACCGGACTCTTATCCTTGAATACGAGCCACTTGGTTGGTCTCGTGGTGCACCCAGCTGAGTAAAGATGCAGACAATAGCAAAGGGCGAAAGCACTCTACCATTTATATCTACCAGGTTTTGAACGTCATGTATTCTGAAATTAGCTCGAAAATGTATATGTATAACTACTTGGTTTTAATGTAAAATGAATTTATCTAAAAGGGTTATTAAAAATATGTTTTAAAAAAAAAAGAAAAAGTTAAGATTGTCATTAGATGTAAGAACAGGAAACGAAGGAAAAATAATAAAGTTTGAATCTAAAATAACATTAAATAAGCCAATTATAAAAATCTGCTGTTTCAGGATATAAAATTAACTACTCAGAATTAAAATAATGATTCCAGGAGCAGATGTACTATAATGCAGATGATGTAATGTAAGTTTTTTTTATACAAAGCATATATAACAAGCAAACGCAATAGTCAACTTTTGTACGTGAAAGACAAATTAAAAGTTAAAAGAAAAGCAATTTTTCGATGACCGAGACACAGCACTTTTTTATTTACTTATTTACTTTTAATTAAAACGGCACAAAATCCATTCATCCACAAACAGATCACATTCAGGAGAGCGTTAAGAGCGGCTAGAACTCAAGGAATACATATGTTAGTGAGCGCGTGAGGGTACTTTTGAGGCATAAGTGTCATGATTTTCGGAATTAATTTTTGTTAATATTTCCTAACAATTTTAAAGTAAACTCTACGTACAGAGTATCTGATTTGACTAAAGTAACATGTTAATCAAGATGGTGTTTTCAACTGAATCGATGTTATAAGTATTAACGTGTCGACGGCCAGTTCTTGTAGAACATTGGTCCCGAAGAGTTGTCCCTTGATTCGCTGCTGAGCAACAGTAATAAGTTAATAACTGTTAATATTAATAAGTGTTTAAGTGTGCAAATAAAGGAGAGCATTGGTAAGGTGGTGTTCTTTTCCATCACAAAAGGAACCTACACAGTTCATCGCTGTGATCGGAATCATCAATCCTACCATGGAATATTTTACATCCTGTAGATATCTGATGGAATTTAAGTCGCACCGAAGGATTAAAATTCAGGGCCTTTAAAAGAAATTCAGTATGATGTAGAAATGGATAGTGCCCATAAATACGTTTGTAGAGGTACCTTAAGAATACCTTTCGAGCCTTTTCTATAAACGATATAAATATCGGGCTTCGCAGAAAGTTATAATTTATTACGAAAATATTATTTTATTGTAGAATACGAATTTACAATAGAAAATTTCGATATTCGTGTAAACGTTTTATAAATAATGATTACACGACCACTGGTTTTTAACCAAATGTAATAATCATTGAATTAATCCGGTCAAATAAAACACATATTATAATAATTTAAAATGGTACCATTGCGCCCGTACTCGTCGTCATGAGTATAGTTGTTGGTTCGATTAAAACCTTTAAAAGGGCACAGGGGACAGGGGCACGGTGATTCGTTCCGAGTGGCTTGGTACCCTCCAAGTTTTACTGAACCAAGTGGATTGTAATTATTACTTAGTAGTGGAAAGTAAATAAAGGTGAGTGAACAATTTAAATTTGTAATTATTGCTAACATTCGACTTTAAAGTGCTAAATTGTGTCTCAAGTTCCGAAACGTTTGATAGATGCCCTTCTGACAAACAATGGCTGTTGCGGAAGGAAATGTGTAAGTGGTAAAAATATTAATTGAACCTGATAGGCGAATTACGCGATGTTGAATTTTGAATGAGGGTGTTCACGAGACGTTACATACTGCTCTCGAGTGAGGAGTTGTCTGCCGATATTACATGTTCTCGTCTCTCTTTAAGTCCATAGTGTATTGCCACTTACTATCACAAAAGTTTGTTATAAAACTTTAACGTCTAGGAAGAGTAAAAAAAATAAGGTTGTTTTTATTAATCTCTGCCATCTTACGATTTATTATAACTCAGTTTATACGTTAAGATACGGCACCTTCCCACTTGTCGAGTCGCGGGTGGCTCCGCGCGACAGGACTGCGGTCGGGGCCAGTCGTGCATGTGAGTTAGTACAACAAGCGGATAAACATACATTTAATACGTAGCGCGGTACATATACCATAAGTGACTATATTAACATTGTCCTGTTTGACGTAAAATAGATCTAGGTTCCATTTTAACTCTAATATACCTAAATTACTTAGAGGGAAATACTTCCGTAAGTAATTTCTATTCGGTTGGATCGATTCACCTACCATGACCTCTTTAGGCTGAAGGTCAGTACAGATTGCCTTACCTAATATACTTTGGTGTTTAATTTTGAACGTCCTTGAGAATAACAATAAATTCTGAGCTATCGTGACCTGTCCCTGTGTAGCAGCACATACGAGAACATATTACGTGGAACACTGACCCCGCCGAGTGTTTCTTTCTGTTGATTTGCTCTAGGGAACAAGGCATATAATCTACATGTAAAAATTAGCAGTACAATACCTAAACATTATATTTGTAAGATAAATTATTAAATAAAACGAAATTTCAATATAAACGCATCTTCGACACTCCGTCTCTGTCTCGCCAACCTGCCCAACCTAAGACCAGTTTTGCTTTTCGATAAAAACGCTGTTTCTCTTATCATAATTTCAGTTACACACACATATATATATATATATATATATACATACGAGTACATATGTATACAAATAGACAAAGACAACAGTTTAGCATCTTTTTTTTCCTTTGTGTGTTGAGAACAGCGAAGTACTGACATGATTGATCAAATCCTCATTATCAGGGAGCGATGGCGACGTGAACGTATCCAGTAAACCTAATGTCATCTATCAGAGTTGATCTGTCAGAGAGTACAGAGATACAAAAAGCAGGACGATAAATACTTTTTGTTGACGAACGAGGTCAATAGATATGGCCGCGTTTATAACAGATTACATCCGCATTTCAGATGTCCTTCCATAGTCGACCATATGAGATTAAGGGAATGAGTTAACCTTTGCTTACTCATAGTAGTGGAACGTCAAAGGCAGGACTTATTGAAGGGTGACCAATACAGCAACGTGACAGAGAAGTTCGGTAAACTTCGGTTCAGTTCACACTGCTCGCAGCCTATTCAATACACGGTTCGAACATTATTAATATCTTTATATTGCTTTTGTTGACTCTTCAACATTACAATCGAAATACATAACAAAATTTCCCGGTTAATTATTAGAAGGCAAATGTTAGCTAGCCCGGTTAACTTGACACAACAGGAGTATCGCTGGGTTTACACTTCGTAATAATTAAAGAAGTCAGCAGTTTCCCAAAAAAACTGACCCAAAGCTCTTCCTCACTCCGTTAACGTGCAAGGTGCACTAACAGAAAGGTTGACTTGGATGCAAATTCAAAATCATTCAATAATTTAGGTATTCTATAAATACACTTATATACGTTCCACTACCGTTTCGAAAACATGCATTAACACTGAGGAGAAGACGCGGCGAGAGATACTCCTCAGCACATCTTTTAAAACACACAAAGTAAGTTTAGTCTGCGCGGAATCGGTTGTGGCCCTGTTATTTATATATTAATCTTTATCATAATTTCCTTTACCAATATTCATTCTAAAGTTTAATCAATTTTTTTAGACGTAGTGGATTAACTTCCATAAAAATATTTAACATTGAATAAACACGCACAAATAAAACCTATATATACTTAACGTGATATGGAAACATGTTAGCGGCAAAACTGTGCTCTTTCACTGGTGAGCTTCATTAATTTATTGAGGATGGGGCGGTAAGATCATTGCAATAAAATCAACAAAGCGCAATATCCAGGACGGGATTCGTTCCATCGGGGTGCGCCGGGAGTCAGTTCATGGACAATTAGCCGTCGGCCCCGCTGCGACCTTATTACTCGGTGTTACAAATACTGTCGCCAATGTAAAAGCCATTCGTTCCTGGCCCAATGGTGATTGTAGATTGTAAGTGATTATCATGTTCGTCCTTACCGACATTAGATACCGCCATATTTATATGCAACATAATCAAGAAAGAAATTTCAATGCAAATATGGATGAACAATTATTATAGTTACCCGTCAGTTAAATGAGGAGATGGCGTCAGATTTTTAGCATTTATGATTATCAAGCTTTGAGCCGACCACTTTAATCCTTACGACTGTGTAGCTACGAAGACATCCTCCTCGCTCAACCCACTGTGAAATGTTATATCGGTTAGAGAAAGTTGCAGGACCTGTTAATGGGTATACTGCATCATTATTGGTGGGCAACGTGTCAATATTGCAGATAATGAACATTTTCAAGGTCAGCAGTGATTATATTTACCATCAGCTGACCCTTCTGCTCAAAGTTAAGACCAGCTACTACAATATTTTAAAAATAACAGTTTGTTAAGTCGTCAGATGGTTTATGACCGGAGGTGCTGAAGACAAATAACTCTTTCTTACGAGAAGTTTGTAATACTATCTCTGACTCTCTTGGACTTTCTGTAAAAGCCCAAAGAACATGTATTAGAGCGGTATGCAATCTTCAATAAATAGATACGTGTAAGTCATATTTCATACGACAAAGTGTTTCAAGTTTTAACAGTATTATCAATATCATATCATAACTATTTTTAGTTACCCTTGAGTTTAATGCGATTAATTTCTACGCCACTGATTGGTAAAATACTGGGTCATCAGTCGAGACCTGACTGACGATAATTTGATTTTATTGCCAACTGTACCCGACATCAAACCTATGACCTTGATCCCATAATATTTTTAGGCTGCTGTGACTATATTTATTACATATTTATGAAAAAAATACGAATTGAAGGTTATTTCAAACACAACACTACAATATTTCCACAAATAGCTTCATCCTCTTAGAGGTAAATTGAGTTATACTATTGAATTATACTAATATGACGTAATATAAGCCAGCGCTCACACATAGCTGTAGATGTAGATGTACACATTGCTACTCTACATTATCTCTTGAACGCAGGGCGTTAATTCTACCTCAGCCGGTGACTGAACCCGGAACTCCACAGTCGGCGTGGTCACCATGGTGCTCTTTAAATAACTCAGATTTGCTGAGTAATATGTACGTCAGTTTTATTAATGATGTGTCGGTTAGCCGGACATAATATAGTGTAAGATGAAATAGCAGCTTTATTACGACATGACTGTTTCAATCTCTTATTGAAACGTCTAATGTTCTTAATTTCCCAGCCAATGTTCAGGGCGAGTGGGGCGCAGCAGGGAGATCCTCGCGTCTATATCTCTGTGAACTATTTTCTAACTTCAATACCAGACAAGTGCAGTTCGATGGCGGTTAGTTTGTTTGCTCCAGTTTTTAACGACCGCTGACAAATCCTCATACAATTTTGTGTTAGTGCCATCTACCGGGCGCCTGTGGAAGGACTACCACGCATGTGTGTGTTTCATCACTTGTATTCAAACTTCAACAAGGATATTTGTCCTTAATGTTTTGAGATACGTTTATTTATTTATTTTTTATTTATTTATTTGAACACCAACATAATAAATATTATGTATTATACAAAGATATTAATTATAATTATAGGCGTAGACTACATGCCTATAGGCGAGCATTTGTTACAATTCCAAGAATAATTAAGTTT
>DWPT01002280.1:0-16490 GCA_018251895.1 Agathymus mariae mariae | reverse complement strand
TAATTTAGTTTATTTAGTAGTATAGTAAGTTTGTACAGGTGTTATTGTTGAGGACCCTTTAATAAATAAATAAATAAATTAATTAATTTATGTAATATATTTTAGGCTTACAAAGATGGCTGGTTCACGAGGTTTGAAACTATTGCATTTGCTTTTACTAAATGTCTTGTTGTTGGTACTCCTCCGGTTAAAGAAGCCACATACAAAGCTGCAGTGGAGATGTCCAAGACAGAGGAAATGTTGCTCTTTAACAAGTTCACCAGGTTATTGAAAACAGGTAATTGTGTGGCTTCATCAAAAATTAGTGGTCTGTCTTTATGGTTAAGAAAGCCTGGAATGCACTTGATGCTGTTCCAGTATGGCTATTAGTGGTGTTAGAAGACAACCTGAATATCTGAAGTTCATACGGTGTTCAAAAGACTTTAAAATTACTTAACATATGCTTTTCAGCCAGGACCAAGGGGTTAAAATGCCTTCAAGACAATTGAAGTAAATTTTGCTATTGATGGTAAACCAATTAACTATACCTGAAGTTGCATAACTCAGTTGATGACATAAAATATATATATATATATATTTTTAAAACTCTTTTACAAACTATTTTATTCATATAAAAAATATTACTAGTGTTTTTTACCTTTCACTTGATAGGTTCTGTCTATGACACTTGATTATTTGGTTATATAATTGAATAATAATAAACAATTACACACTCACACCCCTGCTGGATTCCTTTTTGTGGGTGGCAAGAACAAACATTTATCTGTCACATCGAACACGGAACCCCTCGCTTTGCAGGTAGGGTCACTACCTCCTGGGCTATGGGGTTGTCATATTATACAAATACAATTAACCCTGCATCAACCTTCTTTAAAAAATATATTCCTTAAGATTGTAGTGCCTGTATGTGACCTAGACTGGTGTGTCAAAACATCCAATGTATTTTATTCACAGTAACAACTTAACATGAGTATATAGATACAAATATTATAGTTTAGGTACAAAGTACCTAGAATTTAAGATATATTAAATTTTGTACATAGACTGTACTGTTATTATTATATAATAAGTATACATTTTATATACATCATAATTCAGGTACTAGGTTCCAGTTAGTCAATTTTACAGAGAAAAGTATAAATTGTGTAAACCCTGATATTTAGTTACAAGGACATTATTTTTATAATTTTCGCAGGAAATGGCCGGGGATGGTGCAAATACATTAGTGCATGGTATGCTAGCAAACAGCCCTTAGAACTTGCAAAAGAGGTGACAAGAGTTAGGTCTAAATATGGACGATCCCACAAAACCTTGATGAAAAAATCTCATATTAAAATTGCGCAGGATGATAAAGGTAAGCATATACTTACTTCTATAAAAACTAAAGTTTAAGACAAAAAAATTTGGAAAATCCTTTAAAATTGTTTTTTTTTTACATAAATGAACTCTAAAATGTTGAACGCTCTATATTATAAGAATCTATTCACTGTCCTCTTGAAGACTACCAGAACCAAAGTAGTCGGCAAGACCAACGAGGTCAAGATATTCCAGTCCTTCGCATATATGACGAATGATGATGCAAACCGCGTCGTCCGCGCATGTGGGACGTTCACTACGTAAGGATGGATATTCACCGTACGTGGGGTTTTTCGATAGAAAAACGGCGATGGAGGAAATATTTCAAACGATACCTGCGATACTCCAAAATGTACCCTATAGAAGACTGAGAGGCTAGCAACCCTGTGCCTGTGCTCAAGGTTTTGCAGATTAGTTTTCACTAGATCTGAATCAATAATGAGCCTCTTTGCACTCTTCTCCATCGAGTTCACAGCTTATAGGTGAGATTAGGCAGCGCCGGCCCAAATGTGTCAATGTGACAACATACATACATAGTCGAACCTGAGCTTTCTACAGGGTTAAAAGCTGTTCCCCCGAGTTTCCTTCCCCAGAGCTTGCAGCCACTTTAGCTTTCTACTTGATGAACCAACTAAAGATAAGCAACTCCCGACTATTGAAAATGGTCAATGCAAAAAGGATACATTTTAGAAACTAGGAGCCAAGATGAACGGACTCTTGTTGGAGGAGAACAGACACGTCTGCGTTTTTGTGCTGTTAAATCTCACAAGGTTGGCTTCACCCATTCGGACACTGTCCCTAGTGTGATATGCATACATTCCAACATGGCCTACCTTTCGGACTGTATTTTGTCCCTAGTGGCCAAGGCAGTCGGCAGGTATATCTCCACTACTGTGCTGTCATCTGCATACCCGGTATCTATTATTGGGCTTAAGCAGATCATTAATGTGGAGCAAGAATAGAGTAGTGAAAAAAAAAATAAACCCCGGAGGATTTCCAGCGTTTGTTGTCTTACTTTGAGATAAATGACCATCACCAAGTCAGAGAAACCATTTGCGCAGAAAGTCCTTTACCCAGCTGTTAAAACCAGAGGAATTAGCATAAGCTGGAAATTTGCTTAAGAGTCTTTAATCTCCTTAAATGACAATAGGTCTTTTCATGCAACCTGAGTTAACCAGTAAATGATTGATTGTTTTATGAAATGTTCAATCATTACAATTGACATTATTAAATACACATGATACCCACTATGATAATTACATATTCTACTCTGTGATATACAGTTTATTCAACATAAAATTTCTCTTAATATTGTTAAGCTTTTCATTGAAACAACGTACTTAAATTTGTAATAATGATAATGAAGATAATATGTATTTGTCTATTGTATCGTCTGTTCTATATGTGTTTGATTTAATATTTCATTGCTAACAGCATGGTGCATGGGAAATTAATAATACATATTCATGAACATTTAATTCTTTAACAATATCATTACATCCTCCATAAATTATTTAATTAAGACATTATAGTGTGTTTTTTTTTTGTATTCAGCAAGAGCTGCAGTAGTGAAATATGTCATATTTGAACTATGGCGTGCAAAACAGCTGCTTGATTGTGACGAGACAAAGGAGATTTATGGATACATCCAGAAAGTAGAAAACTTGCGTCACTGTGAAGACCCCATTGCAGCTGCTGCAATGATAGCTCAGAACAATTTTACTCTAGATCATGTTCCTGCCCATCTTCTTACTTCCCAGGAAGTAAGAATTCTCTTCAATACACTAGTATTATCTTGAAATTTAAATGATATTAATATCCCCAGTAAATTATAATTAGTAATATAAGCAGATACTTCATTTGACAGTTATTGTAGAAGCTATAAAGATACTATCTTGAAGCTAATTGAATTACACTTGTCAGTTTAGTACTAATGCCAGTTGTTGATGTAGCTGGATCATCAGACACAAGTTGATAATTGCCGATATCTTATTATTTTAGATTTGGGATGCAGTCCTACCTGAGATGACTCTAGGACAACTGCTGTATAACATTCAACGTATCCACAACATGGGTTTTTTGACCAATGACTCTACAACCACTGCAATATTGCTGTCCTTGCTCAACAATCAGGAACTGGTACAGAAGTCAACAGTGACACCTCTGGAAGTATACATCACCATGTGTAACTATAAAAGAAAAACCAAGTGAGCCGATTGATTTTTATTTATAGAGCAAATATTATCATGTCAGTGTCAATTATAGGCAATTTTTTATCGAGTATTTTTAAAAATCATGGACATAACAGTTATATGAATATAATGTTAAGTAACATGCTGTATAATAATATTTTTCAAATTATTCAAAATCAGACCAATGAAATATGAAAAAGCCAAAGCGGCCATGGAGAGACAACAACGTCGTCGCACCCGTCAGATATTTGACAGCAAGACTCAACAGTGGGAGTGGACTGTTAGCAGGCGACATCCTAAGGAAATAAAGTTTTGGGGTAAATCAATAGTGTTGCCACTGCTTGATGAGAAATATCGCCTTAGTATTTTTCTTCATACTTCCAAATAAGATTAATCTATTATATTATTATGCTATAATTTTGATCGACTAATTTGAAATTGAATTTTTCTTGCCGCGTCCTATTTAGATTTAATTTGCAATTATCTAATGATCATAACAGTCTGCAACATTTAATAGCCTTGCCTCAACGAATACGGCTAATGGATTGCAGATTTTGATCAATTCTTACAACTCAGATGCAAATATTGAAATATAATTATTTAATCAGAAAACACTTAAGACTCAAGATCACTTTTTAGGCCTTAATTTAATAAATATTTACAGGTACTAATCTTCCGCCGAATGATGCTATCCTTGAAGCGCTAAACAAGCTTATCGACCAAACCTGGCTTCTGTCGAAGCCCACGAAATCTCGTTACCTCATCACCATGGACATGAGACACCACATGTTCAAAGGTATAATAAATTCGACAATAACATCTTAAAACCGTTCGCTTCGTTATTATTTCTGGGCTTATATATTTTTTATTTAAAACTGTTGCATACCAAAACAAAGAAAAAAAAATCATACATAGGATACGCTGTTACGTTGATAAACACAATATAAAAGACGGCGTCATCACTTCCATACAACCCAATACAGTTAAGGAAAGACAAGTTTGAAACTGAAGTACACCCCCAAGCTGTACAGATAAAATACAACTACAACAGGCGTTACTTTGCGGAAATCATTTTTACTAAGTTAGCATTAATTTACTCACAACCACACACACACACAATAGTATTAATTACTTACAATCTGCAAGCAATTGCTTGCTGATTGTTGCAAAGTAAATTAATAATAATAATTAATAACTATAACTTTATCATTATACATATTGAAAAAAATTCACGTGTGGAACCGTAAACATGATAGAGGTGAAATCACATACGTAGTTAAATCTGACATTATACAGTTTATTTAATTCAATGATAGCTTAGAAACTGAATTATAAGAAACATAATTCAAATAACAACAGTAGTTCAAATAAACTTATAATTACTCAATGATATAATCAAACAGTCACAGAACACAGTGATAAATATTATTTATGCTACATGTTGTACCTCACCTGGTCATGGATAGTATCTGTGGCGGTACACTTAGAACACGCGCATTCACGACACGGTCTTATTCTATCGTTTTGTACTTTTTATAATATATCGTTTTCTGTTTCTCTACTCTCGTGGTAAGAGATATCTTTCTTCTCTCTCATGTAACAAAATGTGCCTAAACGTGGTGCGTCCTTGAAGTATCACTTTGAGAATAAAAATTTACATCCAAAATATGACGGACTGTCAATAAAATAGGATAGTAATGGAAAATGGCTCTACCTATTTAGAGAGGAAGGATTTATTTATATATTTTTTGGCATCTTTGTCGTTGATGTTTCTCTGTATATATTAATTAGTCTACAAGCAGCGTCCAGTTCCGATGATCAACATCGTGGTCTGAAAATAACTAATCAATGAACTTCTAGCACTCGATACTGTAAATTTATTACGGATTGTCCGTTTGGATAGAATAAGTATTTTTAGACACTGCTGATTTGGGAGCAACGTTAACTCGTGAGGTCAACTGCGATGACATCTTGCGCAAATTTCAGGTCGTCACTTCTGCAAGAATTTTGTGGCGACGAGGAAAACCAAGAAACAAATAACGAAGGCCAATAATAATAACGCCAATAACAACGCCAGCGTTAACGCCAACGCCGGCGGCGATAACGACATCGAGACCACTGAGAGCAAGAAGCACCTGTACGCCGAATGCTTCTACAACAAACACGTGACGCCGGGACATGCGGGTGAATGAAACACTATATGCAATTATATTGCAAAATAAACGCACGCGAACGTTAAACATGTTCGGGGGCCATTCGTATTACGTCACACACACGGCTCGGCGGACCATATTGAGTAATCCTGCGTTTTCATTTTTTTTATTATTAAACTAGCGCTTCCAAATTTATTTATACAACTATTTAAACTCTTATTATACAATATAACAAATTAACTATACAAAATTTAATTATCTCTATTAAAAATTTATTAAATTACATCAATAAAAATTTTAATAAGCGTAAATAAATGTATTCGTTTTTCGATAGCATTGATATTTAGTCATGGGTCGAAGCTATTTTAAAATCACCGGTTGGTTAACTTTGTGTATCATTCTAAATAGAGTAACATTCTTGATAGCATGAAAAATTAAACGACGTACAAGATCCTAAAAATACAGCTGAGCGCTTAGCTACATATAATTACCTAAAGCAAATGTTTGCGTCAGCTTGGCCGAGAATCAGTATCGATTTTGGGATTCTTTACTTATTTTACAAACGGAGCAGACATCAGTTAATTTTGGTTATGAGAATATATGGATATAATTAAGATTTATTTTCCATTTGCGTGTGACTTGTTCTGCGATGAGGAAAACTGGACGTATATTTCAGCTATAATTTTGGCTCTACAACTACTGAAGCGCGAGAAGAACGTGAAATTAGCGGTGTTCTCCGAGGAAGGCATCCAGCTGGTGTCCATCGAACGCAATTTCTCCAGCATGGAAGAGGCAGAGTTTGTACTTAGGGTAAGGATGGCTTAAGTCAAAGTAATCAGTGTATTGTCAGTATCTATTCACGGTATTTAAAGTCGACGTATATATTGAAAACTAATATTCTTAGAATTATGTAACAGAAGCTAAAATAGGTATGTATTAGTAGGTATATCTTTACATAGACTTGTTTAAACAGTTCTTCGTGTATGTCCGGTTAGGTCAACGATTAGCTGGTAGAGAATGTCTTAAGCTCGCCATTTGTGCAGTTGATATTTTTATTGTGGTTAATAACGATAAAAAAAAATGCATAGTATTTTATAATAATGTCTTTCAATCCTTCGTATTGATTCGTGTTCCACGGGCTTCGAATGTGACATTGACGCACACGGTTATGCGAATTTCCAAAATATACATATATCAATAAGTAAGAGGCTACGCACAAAGCAAGCCTACAAAACGTAGATGTGTCGTATAGTTTTGTAAATTAACTTCAAACACATTTTCATCTATACTACTATTTTAATCTGTAGTGTTCATCTTATGTCTCGCTGACATCAATCTGCCCATTCTTAAACATTTTGTCGGTCTGTATGTTCCGTTATAACTCAAAATCGACTTGACCGATCTAAATGAAAATTGGTATGCAGTGAGAACACGTGGTTGCACAGATGATAGGTTATAGAAAATATCAGTAAAACGAATAATGTATAAAAAAAAAAAAAAAAAAAAAAAATTGAATCTAGTATTGTTCAGCTCGAACGCTCGTTATCATTTTGACGCCTGAATATCTTAACCAATAGGCTCCCTTAATTGATGAAAGCCTTAAAACTGAATTGGCATTCTAAGCGGTCACCGCCGTCCAGGGGTATTACATTCCAAACTCCAAGCATATAGGGATTCTACTTGTAACTAACACACTATCTGAAAATGCAGCAAAAACACGCTAAAAACATTTCAGTTGATTCTTGATGGCTCGAAATCAGCCTGACAGGGCAGTGCTAGAGATTCGTCGGAATTTTATTGGGTTATAAACAACAGCGCCCAACAGTAAGCACCTTACGTCATAGCCTCGTTGGTTGGTTGGTTGGTCCAACATGGTGCACCACGTGCGGGCGAGCTTGGACTATATTATAACCTAAGCAATAATACATAGTAATTTTGACAGACCATAATATAAAGTATCTAACAGTGCAGACACTGTTGAATCACTCTCATGACTGTCGTCTTAGTTTTAATTAAACAATGTTGTCATTCTATCTTATCAACTTGACATGACTTGGCATATCACGACGTGCATTAAGGCGCGAATGTCTCCAACTGACATTTCAACCACAGATATTACAAAAGAAGTAAGAATTTAAAATTACAGAAACGTTTATTACAGAAAACTTATCACGGTCTGGTGCAACTTCTAATTTAAATGAGTGATAAAATGAACTATATTTTCAGAAACTTACAGCTCAATGCCACCTAATTTATACCAACCGTCTGAGTGACGTTTGTCCTATAAAATATAAATTAATCACGCAGAAAGCAAATCTCGGCCGTGTTCAGTTGGACGCTCCAATGGAATGGGCAGCCAAGACCAACAACAAGTTCGACGTGTTCATCAACATGATCGATCGCGTCTCGCGCTACATGGAGCTGGACATCAAGGACCGCGGCGGCCGCGGCCCGGGCGGTCGGTACGGACCTCCACCTAGCCCGGAGAAGAAAATTGTTGATCACTGCCCGGTGCGTGCGTTGCAACGCTATAGAAATACATCTGGAGTTAATGACGCCAAGTGAGTATGTTGTGGGTTATATATCAGAACCGAAGATGGTTTAAATAATTAAATAAACTTTCACACACACGCAGTAGGATTGCATGGGTTGCGAATGGCACAGATACATGACACGTCACAAATAACCATGACCCTAGAACAGTCTTCGGTCACGTATATATCTCCCGCGGCTAGGAACCAACTGGGGCTAAGGGAAGAACAAAGTTATGCTACTGATCTAACGAACAAATGATAATGATTCCTTTATTAACGATTGTTTAATTCTTTTTCAGATTAGTAACGGTGTCACTGGCTTCACATCGCGTTGCGACAACAGACGGCACTCACGAGGGCGTACTCGACATAGTCGGTATCGACGAACATGTCCCGAAGGTCATAGACGCCTTCGTCCGCGGACAGTTTAAGTAAACTGTCAGTGAGTTGCTATCTACAAGCTGTCAACGCCTTTTGACAATTTTAACAGATTCGTGTTTGCAATTATGGGAACTTAATCAGAGAGATAAAAGGCTCAGCCGTTAATATTATCAGGGTCAAATTTGAAGTGTTCATTCTGTTGAAATATATCATTTCCTGTAAGGGATATAGTTGTAGGTCAATTCTAGATATATATAAAAGTACGGAGTCTCTTTTCAGATATTGGCGGCTGGATGCTTTTACGGTCTGAATAAGTCCCAAAACTTTTACCTCAGTATTTTTCTGTTGTTGTAACATGAAAACCGTGATGTATTCCGAACCCCAAATGTTTCACTAAATGAATATTTTATTGCAACGTTATATGACATATGGCCTAGAAGTTTTTATCGTGTTCCACAAAGGATATGGCACAAATGTTTTAGCCATGAATTTTATGGACGAGGTTTTTATAGACTGTTGTGTTTTAAAATGGTGGGAAATGTCAGGGTTCGGTATGAAATCATAAGAAATGAAGAGCTTCAATCGAAGAAAAGGTGGTACTCGGGAAGAGCTGTGTGCAGATGGGTGTTATATATTTATAATTGAACTACAATCATTTTACCTTTGTTATTATATACGTCCAAGTGACAGATAGGGCAATTCGCCTGTTTCCGATCTCCGTTTCCGTTTCGAAACGAGTTCATTATAAGTAGGTTTAATTCGTTACAGCTTCAACACTAAAGAAATTTTATAGCTTCAACCAAAAGCTTCAACCGTTTCAATTTATGGCAACGACAGGAGAGTTGATGTTTTCTCGAGTTATTTGTATTGTTGTATTACTTTATTTATAAAGAGAGCTTTAGGGCTAAGCTTATCAGCATAATGTTGGTTGTACGTCTCTAGTGTTTGCAACCTCTAAAGATGTATCTCCACTTTGAATCCAGCTGTGGACTCTAAATTAAATCTAGTGACGTTTGTAACAGGGTCTTTTTGGTTATTCTAAAATCTGGCACCTGACGCTCACTGTATTCACTAGTATGTGTTCATTTACAAGTGGCGTGGTGACAATAAACTAGGCCTGAGATTTTGTTGTATATTGTTAACGATAACGTAGCTCGAAAACTTTGAAACATGGATGACAAGTGACACGTCCATGTCTTTGTCGCTCGATACATTTTCACTGAACTAATTTCTAAATACTAATTTCACTAAACTAAATAAATACAATACTAACTATTATATAGAGTGACATGTTTAACTATTTGTCATCTCTGTATTTTCGAAGGTTTTCGAACTTTGACATCGCTGACAAAATATACATAATCTAAGCCTCTTGAAATCACTTTTTTTAAGTATAAAAGTTGTATTTCATCAATCTATAGTCATAAATTCCAGTGACATGTTTGCGCGCCAGTACGGGATTTCTAGTTATTGACTTTCAAATTTTATTTATTACTGTTTCAAACACTTATGTTTTGGTTCAGGTTGTGTGAGGAGATAACGATAAATGTGCTTTCCTATTTGCCAAAGTGAAACATGCATTTGTAATTATATTAACCTTGTACTGGCTGGCAAAAATGGTTTTAACTAATGAGTAAGGTATTAGTAAGGTATCAATCCTATAATATTAGATTAACTGAAAACTGGTACATGCTCATATTTATATGTACTTCAAGAAATACCATTTGTTATGAAAACCCAGTAATACCCAATTAGTCACGTGTTTACATTTTATTCATTTACTTTTATGTTTGAATATTGCAAAACTACCATGCAAGTACCACGAGGATATTCAATGTGACATTATCATTACAAGATGGGCAAGTATCAGATTTCTTATTATTTGTAGACTAAGTAAATCCGTTTCAAATTGTTGGTTAATTTTAAACTGATATAAACGGAATTTTCAGAATCTGTGATCACTTGGTACTCTCTCGAGTTTAAGTATTTTATATATCTGATAATGATAAACCTTCGAAAGTAAAAAAAAACTCGAAATTGCTAGTTACTACGCTTCTTACCTTGTAAGTTATTTTCGTTGTAATTTTTTTTATTAACTTGTGTTATTATATAATTGACAATTGCGTCTGCTATTTATTTTTTTATATTTTACTGCAATTGATCTTACGACATTTCAAATAGTAAACAAATAATGGTAACAAGTTATCATTAATGCATTGTCATAAGTTTGAAATTTACTTTATCAATTGCCTTTTATGTAGCGTCAAGTACATGCTAAAGCTTGTTTTTTTTTATAAAATGCATTCTGTGATTAAGTGATGCCTTGGCAAATTCAAAACTAGTGATATTGGGAAAAAAGGCTGAAACTCATGATATCTTGAAACTTACAAAGAGTCAGTCTGTTTAGACATAGTAATTAAATTGAAAACAAAGAAAAGTGTGTAGTTAAAACTTTGTTAAAGTAACAGTCTGTTGAAATTCTAAGTTTTTTTTTTGTACTTTTTATAAGTCGTCAACAAATTGATTGTAAATCATTAGATTAGAACACTTCTGAAAATATAAATCCGTCCCATCCAAAATTTTGCTAATTATTTCGTGCGTACTGCAAACATTCAATTGCACGCTCACATATGTAACTTATGTTGTAACTATTCACAGCGGCATATAATTTGCACTAAATGAATAACAAAATGTAACAACATTTATAAAATGTATGCATGTTTGTTTTCATAATAAATAATCTTTTAGTATTTTATTTTTTTACGATACTTTGAAAATACCTACTCCATGTTCATATTCCACTGTATCCAGTCCTGCCCAATAATTGAAGTCGGCAATTTTTATTTTCTTGATTTACTATGACAAACATGAATATTTTCTAAAATCAGGCGTAAGCCTTTACATGGTCGCCAAACACTTGTATGTACTATGGACCTTGAATACACGAAATAAATTTAAAACTAGCCAAACTTCACAGAGATTTTGTGTGCCGTCCTTATTTATATTACACTAACAACATTTTTGAATATGAGTCGACATTAGTAATCATGACAAAAGTTAAAGTTGTGAGTATATTTTTTTAATAAATCAATTGTTTACAAAATCGATACCTACATAGTTGAAAAATTAGGTTAGCACAAAATGTGACGTTTTCAGGTTCAATGCATTTGCCATCTAGTTGGAGAAAGCAACGTTACAGAGAACGTGAATGATCCTTTAAAGGTTCGGTTTTATTAATATCATACGGAACCCCATTTTTTTATTATGATAGAGACGGGAGAAAACCTTATATGACTACGATGATTATTATTCACGTTAATGGTAATGGTACGCGGCTCTTAGTTTCATTGATGCAGAATTGAATCGTACTGAGTAGTATCTAATTTTAGGAACCACAGAGCAGAAATACTTAACCTTAAATTGTGATTTTATCTGAGTCTGCTGTCAGTCGTTGTCACAGCACTTGTACAACAAAATACAAAATCCACCTTGCACGGCGATTTGTTCGCTATTAGCAACTTGTAAGTGTAACAACGCCCGTTTATCTTAGTAAGTTAAAATGAGTGATGTTGATAAGTGGATAGAGATCGCAAAACGATGTAAATATTTGCCTGAAGATGATTTGCGGGAGTTGTGCAATATAGTTTGCGATTTACTTCTTGAAGAGCCAAATGTACAACCAGTAGAAACCCCTGTAACGGTGTGTGGTGATATACATGGACAGGTAACTCTTTGTTTTAATGAAACCAAAAGTAGAACACTAAAATATGATGATGTAAGTTTCAAATAATATTTTTCAACAGTATTACGTTTTCATGCTATCCTGAGTTTTCTAATTCATCGTTATTCACATAATTTGTTTAATAAAAACCTTAGAACTGATTGACACACAATGCACAGGTTAAATCAGTGGATCTAAAGCTGACTGACTCCTGTACAAAATTTCATTGTGACCAGAGTTAATCATGGGTAGTAATTTCAAAATAGTTCAATGGTGCTGCGATGTAGTTGACGACAAATTTCAGCAGACACATAGGTAGAAAGAAATTATCGTAGATTACAGTATTAGTAAATGTTAGGAAAGTTGTCGTAAAATTGAAAAATAATATTGCCTGAGATATCCCATTTTTACTTGTGGCTTTGACTTGTATGTATTTGTAAATTATGTTACATAGGTGCTTTTTAAAAGGTAATATCTATTTCAGTTTTATGATCTAGAAGAACTTTTCCACATAGGAGGACAGGTGCCGCACACAAAGTACATTTTTATGGGAGATTATGTTGACCGAGGATATTACAGCTTAGAAACATTGACTCTCTTAATGGCATTAAAAGCAAGGTATCCTGACAGGTAAGACTGAAGTAGTGTGAGATTATTTTAAATCATTATAACAAAATTATATATAATATCTTGGACACCACACTGAATTCTCAGAGATATTGACAAATATTCTCTTAGAGTTAAATGTAAATTACAAATGCAGTTGTTATTTGGTTAAATTTTAAGGTAGGAAACATTTTTATTATGTTGGCACAAGTAAAGCCCTGGTAATGGATGCTAACTACACTTATTTAATGAGTTCTTTCAAGCAAGTCAGATATAATCCAACATAAATTACTAGTATGACTATGTTATGCATGTACTAAATTGATATAACATTTGCAAAATGTCAGTAAATCATAAATGTTAAACAAATTGTATACAATATTCCTGATTGTATTTTCGCTCGTATGTGGATCTGGATCTTACATTGCTGTACAACATTGGGAACGGTCTTTTATAAATCTATTAACACTTAATTTAAGTATACAGGAGAAAAAGAAAGTGACCAGTCTAAGCTAATTTATCACACTATCAATGAATGTATATGTCATTTATTTTAAACATTTGTTTTTCAGAATCATATTACTTAGAGGAAATCATGAAACTTGTCAAATCACAAAAGTATATGGTTTTTACGATGAATGTCTGAATAAATATGGGAATGCCAATGCTTGGAAAGATTGCTGTAAAGTTTTTGATTTACTTACAGTAGCAGCGGTCAGTTGATTTGTAATTATATGTTATTCTCTTTTAGATAAATAGTTTTGGGAGTGTAAGGAGCCCTCCATTCTGGAACACAAATCAACCTCTGCAGCTAAGGTGTTGCTAGGCATCTGCCTGATCATTTTTAATCTAGACAATACTCATAAATGATGGTTTAGTTCTTTACCTGTCAAGCTATCAGCCGACAACCTGATAGTCCTGGCTGATGAACAAGGGGCCTAGGTTCCATGCTGGTTGTTTCTGTGACAGATAAATGTTAGTTCTTAGATGATGGGTTTTTGTTATATCTATGTTCATGCTATTATTAGTGTATGTCCACGCCACCCACAACACATTGCCTGTATTGGAGCAGCCAAGAATACTGCCCCCAATCCCAAGCTGACAGCTAGTATAGGTATTGTAAGAAGCCAAAGAATCCAGTCTGCTTGGTGGTATAGTTTTGCTTAAGAATTATATTATTAAGTCATTAATATTATTACTGGTATTATTATCCTTCCATAAGACCTGCCTGGGTAGCTACCACTACCCTTCTGCCTGTGTAGTTACCACCACCTGCCTGCCTGGGCAGCTACCACCACCTGCCTGCCTGGGCAGCTACCACCACCCTCCTGCTTGAATCAGCTGCCACAAACGTTGTTATGTTACAGCTCGGGGCATCGGAGATGCCTCTGTGTTACTAAAGCCCATGGGCGACGGTGACCAGTTACCATAAGATGGCTCATCTTTTTGTCAGCTATTATTAGCTCATGTGAATGTTTATTATTATTTTAATAAAATGTCAACTTTGGAATTTTTCAATGTGTTTCAGTTGCAGTGTGAGAAAACCCATAAATGTATTCATTGCTCTATGTTTCGGAGACAACTGTACCAAACACTTGTTACCCCTTTTTTAATGTTCCCCTAAGTGTAACTAATTTCCATGAGTGGTGATAATCATTTGGCATTGTCTGGTGTTACAAGCCTGAGCCATCTGACTCAGGACATCAGGAAAAGTTGATCTTATAAAAACTTGTTTTAATTTTCGCAGCTCATTGATGAAACAGTATTGTGTGTTCATGGTGGACTTTCTCCAGAAATTTCGATGTTAGATCAAATACGCTGCATTGAAAGAAATCAACAAATACCACACAAAGGCGCATTTTGTGACTTGTTATGGTCAGACCCTGCCAAGATTAAGATGTGGTAAGCCAAACTGCTTTTCCTAACAAGTGGTTGTGATAAGTTCACGTTCCAAAACCGAACGTGAAATGTTTTATACGTGTTTCGGTCTCCCGCTGTTTTTGGCCGGTAACAATTCGGTGATTGGTTTTGGTGTTACTGAAGTCTGTTACTGGGCGACGGTGACCACTTACCATCAGGTGGCTCGTATACTCATTTGCCGACTAGTTACATAAAGAGTCTATTACCGCTTTAAGTCAATATCTAAAAATAAAAACTTCTTGATGTAGCCTTCTATTACATTTCTTTATTTGCCTTAATCGTTTGCGTTTCAATGTCAATAAAAACATACATAGAAATAAAATATAGAAGGCAAGATTTTTAGTATTGACTAGATCATAATTACACACTCACTCACTAGGATCACTAGGATCGCAGAAGACAAAACGTCGCTTATCTATATCCAAATTCTAGAATAATGTCATCAGTTACATGCATTTTTTAATTCTGCTGTGTTTATGTTGTTGCGGGTTCTAAACTACAGGTACGCCAATTTCAGGTCTGTCAGTCCCAGGGGAGCAGGCTGGTTATTTGGTAGTCATGTTACAGAACTATTCATGGATTATAACAACTTGACTCTTATATGTCGGGCGCATCAATTGGTTAATGAAGGTCAGTTATTTTGTTGCTCGTTAAACGCAGTTATTAAAAAGCTTATTCTGTTCATCTAACCGCCGTTTCAAACGCTGTATCGTTTATAAGTATACTTTAATAGGTATTTGAGTTTTCACAGAGTATGTGCCGGATATTTGAATTAATATTCAGAAAATATGTGTCCTCGTTTAGGTATTACGGTATCAAATTTCTTTTATTTTTGCCCTATAGAAAAGACGCCAAATAGGTAAAAATTTGAAGTGATACAAGGAAAAAATCGGCTAAAAAATTAAGATAAAGGAATAAACGAATATTTGTACTTAGAAGCTAAATGGAAATGAATAGACTCGAGGCTCGATTCCCGATATATACTAGGTGTTTTTTTTGCGCACTTTTGTAGGTTCAACATTTAAAAGTTACACTTCACATTTTAAAAATTTCGATGTAGCATGTGAAATTACAATTAATTAAATGTATTCTATAACGTATTGTAAAATATAACTGTCTTACGTTTTATCTTGATCACAATGCCATTCGTAACTATAATAATATATAATATGATATTTACTGAATTATAATCATCAAACCAATTAATTATTTTAGGTGCTCATTATTTATTTTAACACAACAAAACACAATATCAATAATAATTATTAAGAGGACAAATACCATAAGAAAAGCTACTATTTACAAAAACAAAGAAAACTTGAACAATTTGTACTTTAATTTTATTACATGTTTCAATGTAAAATGCTTCTAACACTACAATGTTATTTGCATTGTGATGTGTTATACATCGTATAATTTTATATTTTCATATTAAAAATGATTTATCCATTCCAGGTTATAAGTATATGTTTGATAAAAGACTGGTGACAGTTTGGTCAGCGCCCAATTACTGTTACCGATGTGGAAATGTAGCATCTATAATGGAATTTAAGACGGCCAACGATAGAAATCCGAAATTGTTTCAAGCTGTGCCTGAGAGCGAAAGAGAAGTACCTCCACAGCACAC
>DWPT01002279.1:0-16492 GCA_018251895.1 Agathymus mariae mariae | reverse complement strand
GCACCCGTAAGGCTCAATATTTAACTTTAGACATTTATCGCGTTATTATATTTTATGATATTAACAGTAGATAAATACCGAGATTATACTAAAAAACAAAGAGTAATAATTATAAAAAGAACGACACCTATAAGTTACACAATATAAGTAACCCATATGTATATCGATGCACACAAGGTTCCAGGGTGCAAATACCAGGTTCCAAATTTTTTTTGGAATTTTTGTCTAAGTAAAATGTTGAAGTAATAGTATGATGTACGAGTAGGATATTACGGATGCGACTATCCCAAAGGTAGAGAACGTTCGGCCACGTCGACACCAGTCCGAATTGACGAGCGAGGCTCGACTGCCGATTGACACAATATTCAGACTCAAGGTTTATTCTTTCCTTTATCGAGTATCAACGCAAGTTTGCCCGTGCTAGTTGTGAACTGCGGACACGTTTCTAGTTTAGGTACGACAAGCTAGTCAGAGATATCTTACCTAGTAAGTAAAAATGCATACAACTTAAAAAGAAAGTAATAAGTACTAAATTAATTTGTATTCTAAAATTGTGACTAATTTTACCAGATTTTCCTAGTGTCACTGTTGACGATAAAGTACGGGAGTAATTTTATCAAACGTATTTGCCATAATGCTTGATGTGACCGTCAGGTATTGCAGCTGGTTTGTGATATATTCTGTTACAAGCTGACAGTTTAGCGACTGCAGAAGTACTTTCTTGTTAACATTGTCCTCGAGGACCGCGGTACAGACTTGTTTTTACACCTGAGAACATTATCATAGTGGAACTCAATACCACAGGAGCGGGTAGACAGTTGTCCGTTTTATTTAGACTACACACAACTATAAAATCAGATCATTCCTACAGTTTAATAGTTATTTTAAAATAGTCCATTTTTATGAGGTACAGACGTTTATAGGTATCTTACACATATATTAAATAAACTACATTCACCTTAACTCGGGAGTGTATTAATGTTATTCATAATTGCATGAATTCTATCCTTCAACGTTTATCACTCACCTTCAAAATCCTTCAATAAGCTTGGTCCGCACACCACTATCCCAGTATTTTATTTACGGTGTTACTGTAGAGCTAGAGACTTATCGATAGGTGCCATAATACTGCGATAATCAGAATAAGTTTTATCGTGTCGTCATGAGCGTCGAGGAAAATTTACGCGATGCTAGATAAATGCGCGTTGCACTTTTTGAACTTACAGCAATAAATGAGTTTGATTCTCGACGTAAAGCACGAAGTGAATCGTATATTCGAAACTGTCCCTAGAAAATATTGGCTACTAGCGTTCTCAACAACAAATCATTGACGTAAGCGACGCGCTTGCCCCTCGCATCGGTGGCAGTCTTGGATTTTAATTTTAAGTTTCTATTAACGATAGCGCCGTGCGCGTCCTTGACGGTTTTGAATTTTACTTTCATTTGCCCGTCCATGGCACGACTATTTGAAATAACTTAAATGGAACATGCCGATCATCGTTTAACGTACAGTGTAAGCAATAATATAGCACCGTGTAAGTGGATCTTTACTCATTCAGTCGATCGTACGTGAACCGTCGCCTTAACGTATGTGTCGCGACGGACGGACGGGACCGCCGTCATCGCCAGTCGCCAGCGCGCCTCGCCCCGCGCAGCAACGTAGATAAATTTTACTAAAACTTGTTTGTACTACAATAATAATACGTCAAAATATAAAAGTTTGATCGATTCAGGTTAAACGAGGAGAAGGAGCGCTCTCCGTGCTTGGCGGAAAAGGAACCGAAGAAGATGTGGCATGTAAATCGTCGAGTTACGCTCGACCTGGCGATGATGGGATGGGGGCTGGGCACGTGGCTCGGGGTCAACGGGCTATACGTCCAGCTGCCGCTGCTGGTGGAACGGCTGCCTGAGGGATGGGCCTTGCCGTCATCTATGGCGCTGGCCGTGCAGGTGGCCAACGTTGGCGTCTTCGTGTATGCGTTGGCCAAGCGGTTGCTCCCGCGACTGCCCGACGCGCTCTACATCTATACGTTGCTCGCGGTCGGCACCCTCGCGCTCGCGCTCAATGCGTTTCTCTATATGGAGACCGCGACCATAGGCGGCTCCGAACGTTCGCTCGCGTTCATTGCGCTTACGTTCTTTGCGGCGCTCGTCGGCTGCACCAGCTCGGTGTTATTTTACCCGTATCTCAGACATTACCGAGACGTCTATTTAGCTACATACCTCGTGGGCGAGGGTCTCAGCGGGTTTGTTCCGAGCATACTGGCGTTGATCCAGGGTGTCGGAGGTGACCCCGAATGCGTTCAGTCACCGAACAACTCCACCGTACAGGCTATATACCCCCCGGCGCGGTTCGACTCGACGGTGTTCATGCTGATGTTGGCCGCTCTCTCTGCAGTCAGTCTGACGAGCTTCGCATTCGTGGACCGTTGGCCGGGGTTCCAGGGAGAGCGTGAGAAGCCGACGGCGACGGCTAAGGAAGAGGAGGCGACGGCGCCACGGGAGATGCTGCTGCGGCCGACCTGGGTGGGGGTGCTGACGCTGATGGCAGTGCTGAACGCTTTGATGAACGGCGTGCTGCCGTCAGTGCAATCTTATTCGTGTATGCCGTACGGGTCGCGCGCGTATCACTTGGCCGTGACGCTAGGCGCGATGGCGAATCCAGTGGCATGCTTGGCGGGCGTGTGGCTTCGGCCGCTGCCAGCACGCGCTCTCGTCGCACTGCTTTCAGTGACGGTGGTGCCGTTAGCGTACATCTTGGCCACGGCTTCGTTAAGCCCCACACCGCCGCTACGAGACGCGCCCCTAGGAGAGACTCTAGTGGTGAGTGTTGTTATTTAATATTCGCAGAGGTGTAAACAAGTTATTTCAGAACTGCATGGTGTCTTGGCTATGTTGTGTACAATACATAGAAAAATCGGTATAAAGACAAAAGCTTTATGTACTATTGAAATCATCGAGTTCACTTTTGTTGAATTGTAAGAATTATTTTTACAAACAACAAAATGTAACACTCATCACCAAAACGGCGGATGCAGATGTTACTCATACAGAAGGACAACAACAAAAAAAATTTTTTTGTATTTCTCTCTAAAACTTCGTAATTCTCTCTATTTTTCTATATATTGTACATAAATAGCCGAAACTGTAACATCTCATACAATATTACTAATTTTTGATAGAGGTATTGAGTAAAGTAGAAGAAATTTAAATAATAACTCACACGTCCGACCTAAAAGTAGTTGTCTCCGGTACCTGCGCGCGTAGATGAGTCTTGTGCAAATAAAAAATAAAATGTGGTGCAAACATGTGCTGGTGGATTCGACCTTGCACGCTAGGTAGTGGGGAGCGTGGTCTGCATAGCCCGTTCGGCCATTTTTACTGTATGCTACCTCGAAGTTTTACTTGAAATGGCTCTTTAATTTGTTGACGTATCATCCTAAAAGTACACATTAGAACTTTTCTCATAGGAGTTCGTGTGACAAATTTAATCATGTTACTCATAGTAGGTTAATACATATACATAACTGTTGTAAATTATTGTTATGTCCAAAAGGTCGATAGTTTGATCTTGTTTAAATTTTGTAATACTAGATGGAGCAAAAATTAAAACAATCAGTTAACGATACCGTTTATTACAAACACGCTAGTATTATGGGTTGATTAAATTATTATTTCAATTTAACATATCTGTTCCTCCCTACATACATTACACGTAAATAGTGTACATTTTGTAACTGTAGAGATCCTCTATGTATATATAATCTGCCCTCGCTTCGCCTTTGTTGCACTATGTCGAACAACATAAGATCGCTGTACCGGATGGTCCTTCCTCTTTTACATATTCCTAATGAATGCTTGATAACAATCCCACCAGATAGGTAACTGGCAATGTAGTCTTAGATAGTAAAGCGTATTTTTTAGAAAAATACTATTAACTGTTGACAAGTAAACATATGTGATTTCAAGTAATCATCCGCACTAACGGGATGGCAGGGGCATGGGGAGACTGAAGATATACTTGACAATGAATAACGCCACAAGATCTACTTTGACTTCAAGATTAATAATGCGATATCACCATTTCCGAAGAAGACAGTGAATGTGCATAAAAATATAATAGACCATCCAAACGTCTGATATAAGTAATTAAATAACACGGAGACGTTACCTCTTGCTATTCCAAGTTATCAAGCGCTCGAACATTCTCCAGGCATTGAAAACGAACTTTATTTATTTTTATTGTATTAAAAAAAGGTATACCAACAGTTTCAACATGGTAATTATTTTAAATTAACTGTAACAAAATGACTTATGCTACATGAAAAACCAATAACAGGTAAACACAGCTTATACTATTAATTCGAGTATTATGGAGGTAATTTACACACTAACCATAAACTATGCGGTAACTTTTTTTTGTACCAAACAAAAAAAAAGTAAATTTGCAGTTTAAAATTAATTAAATTAAGAAAGTTTAAAGAACATCGGTACAAGGTATTAGCAATATTAGAAAAAACTGAACCAGAAGTTGAACAAAACGGCATATCTTACTGAAAGACTGCCTAATTCCCGGTTGACTGATGCCATCGGATCCAGGATGTACAGCAATAACTCGACCCAATCTTCGTTTAAGGAGTTGAAAGTCATCCAATGAATTAATTCTAAGCTGTCCTTACAGCCCCATAATGTAGGTATCACTTGCTTCAACTGTTGAAATCTGTTCAGCAAATACTGCTGTAATCTTGCTGTGGCTAAGAACCAAAAAATGTCCAGACGACAACGGTGCATACGAAACAACGACCTGGACTCCAGGTTGATATGGCTTCAATTTGCGTTAACGTAATGTAGAAGTCTTCGAAGGTTAAATTACAATGTAATGGAATTTTGTTGACTTTATACCGGCATCCCAAAGTCCACCAAAATGTGTTGAATAAGCTGGTCTGAAGTGAAATGTGATCGTTAACCTGACTTGCACTTATAGAATTGTTATTGTTTTTTAATAATTTAGATAAGTTCTTGTAAGCACCAACTAACGAGGTACCGGTGTCGGAGTAGATATTAGTAGGTATCCCTCTACGAGACAAGCCTTTTTAACGCGAACAAATAAATGTTTGTTGCTTTGCTAAGACACCTAAAATCTCTAAATTAAAACTGGTAATAATAGCTATGTGAACCTTCATTAATGTACAACCGCGCTACTGGGGCACGTATAGCTAGCTGGAAGTAGAGACCGCCCTGGTAGGTTTCTCATCAATTAAGGTTACAATTTTATATTACATAAGTAGTTCTAGCTAAATTACGACCTTCTTTAGAGCAATAATATTCTCTCATTGAAGCTAGTAATAATTGTGGTCTAGCGTGCATGAGGTTTTTATGTTCATTATGAAAAAGTAGTTTTGTAAATAAATTATTGGACTGTATTAAAATAGAATGCTTTTGACACAAAAGACAAACACGAATTATAAAGACGACCTCCACCTCGCATAATTTTATACTCATGTAGCATGATATAAATTTAGTAAGTAATTTATATACTCTTTATAGGTATAATTTGCTTGTTCAAGAGCAACATGTATTCTGGAAAAGATCATATAGACACTTCGATTTGATTAAACTTAATGCTCTTTACAACTCTTTGTGAGATAGAACATTTGTTGATGAACGCTGTTTTCTACATGCTTGGATAAATCGTAGAACTTAAGCGAATCGTAAAAAGTTAGATAATCTGAAACTGAAATCTATAAAATCGTTGTAAACTTTACTATTGCACTCAACAATATTAAAAGATACTTGAGGACGCGTAAACTTTCTTTTTGAAAAGGCTGGGAAGACCACCATTACGAATCCTTTTTTAAAAAATTTGACCCATGCCACCATAGTTCCCAATTTTGCATAACACCAACATCCATGGCACGAAATATTAAATCTGCGGATTTCTTAACAGTTAGGGCGACATATATATGATATAGAGCTGTCTGCCTTATCGAGGATTTCAGATACGCAGTTGCATACAAATGGGTAAAGTTGAGAAGTCATCATTAACATTGTAACAAACCTAATATTATGGTGGAGTCGTTCTAAAAATAATCTTGATTAATGTTAATCCGAAGTGAAGTTATGACCTTACCATACCACGTAACTCCAATCTCGGTATGGTCATGGGTATTATTGTTGCTACACTGCTTTTAAACACGAGTAAAGGAATCATTTCTTCATTACTTACTATTCATTACACAGAAGAAATCACATATCTTTATGAAAACAAACACTTTTATTCTTATACACAATTCGAATTATTATTTTGCTAATTTACCTTACTGAAAATTTGATTAACAAAATAAAAGATACTTAAGAACGATTCGATCTACAATCGGGCAGAGTAACGCCTTATAATAAAAACGATAAAACTCGGCAGAGGTAATGTTTACTGTCGCGCAGTCGCAGAGCAAGTGAAGTGTTGACACTGCTGCCATCCCCTTATGTAGTTACAGCGCTAGTCGTTGCCACGTTGTTGGTTGCTGGTGGGGGCGCCACTAACAATATAATAATTGACGACCCCGTAGCCCAGTTGGTGACCCTTGCTGCCGAGAGAGAGGGTCCCGGGTTAGATTCCCGGTTGGGGCAGACATTTATGTGACAGATAAATGTTTGTTTTGCTGCTATCCGCAACACAGGGAACTCCTATGCAAAGTGATGCAAAGTTTGATGTAATATATTACATAAATGCACACCTTGAGACACTTCGTGTAGGACTTTAAAACAAGTTTTGAATTCGTTTATTGCTTTCAGTATTTATTTTGCAAATAATTTTCTAGTAGGTTTAATGTAATACCTGTTTGGCCACATGTTCGTACTGGTTTATCAGGACGTCGAACCTTACAATCCGTTGCATCAGACATGATTGAGAATACTAAATATGTGTTTTATTATGGTTTTAAATTCGTGTAATAATTTACATCGACTCTTGCTATGCAGAAGATAAAAATAAAATATATTTGGACCAAAAAATTATGAATTCAGTCTTAGTTTCATGGCTTAGACACCAAAGAGTATGTGTGACGAACTCACTTTTATAACTTTGTTGATCGACTAGAAGGATGTAAAGCTGGAAATTTATTCAAATGTGTTGTTTTCGCAAGCCAACTTCACCATCGCGAAAGAGCCATCAGATTATTACTGCTCGGTATAGATTTCAGCGACGTCCATCAGGAGAGAGAGACTCTGTGCAATTACTTCGTGCGGTGTTCAGCTGGGTGCGCCACGAACGGGATCCAAGACGGACGGTATTTAACATGCTGTTGCTCGTGATGCAGGTGGTGTCGTGGGTCTGCGTGTCGGCGAGCGTGTCGTACGCGCGCATGTGGGGGTACGGGTGGGCCCGCGGCGGCGGCGCGCGCGGCATGCGCGCTTGCGGCGCGGTGACGCAGGCGGGCTCGGCGCTGGGCTCGTTGCTGCTATTCCTGCTCGTAAACTACACCGACGTCTTCACTCAGCCCGACGTCTGCCCTCATTAACATCCACAGTTTCCTGGCGTGGGCTGCTCCCGTGACACGTGACATTTGCAATATGAAATTTCAGAGTATGTATTGAATAAAAATGTATGTATTCCAATACAATCTGGCAATCGTGTAAACAAATATAGCTGTGTAAATATAGTGTCTATGACCTCAGTAACTTAAATATAACCATTTCCTTAGTTGTAAAGTTAAAATGTTGCAGTCATTGAAATAGTTCGATCAATGGATTCAAACGTCCCATAGGACTGTAAGTAATGATTTAAAACATGTTTTCCAAACGAATAGATGTTGATGCAGCTATTAAAATTAAAAGACACTTCACTACGGCGACCGTACTACGGCGTCGCTTGCCACGTCTAGCTCTACGTCAGCCTCTAGTTTACCTATTATCTTCCTTTTCCTTTCAGACGTGGCCGACGCATCTCACCTGTTGCTATGCTCAAACTCTTGCCAACGCAACGGTTCTTTTGATAGTACTTTGGTGTCTGATAATTTTAATAATATTCATTTCGACCAAAATTGAGGCTGCCTGTGCCCGACGATGGTCGATCGGACTAAACTCGCAGTTGTCAGGCGAGACCCAGCCGGTTGCATGTTTCGATGCAGCAACGAAGTCCTCTTGTTCTGTTGCCATGTTTTGTTCTATATTTTTATCGATGAACATTTGGAGTGCACTGAGCACCGCTAACTTTTGAAAAACAATATAAAGCTAGAGGAGTAAGAAATTATAATTACTGTTTGACGTTATACAGAAATTTCCGTCTTCCTAAACTTCATTAAAATACCTAACGTCCTATTAAGTGTTATTTATTTTCGAAAATATTGGTAAAAGCAAAGGTGAGCTCACTGAAACATGAATACGGTATGGGCTGATGATGGACTCCATCTGACTATGACTACGGGGTACGGAGTGAACGTTTAAATCGACCTGTCTAGTGGTTGCCAGATTGTATTCTAGTGGTCTCGCATATGAGTATATGGAAGAAAAAAATAATTATTAACCGTTAATTAATAATCAGTTAATCTGCTTAAGCGCTTTTCACAAACTCTTAAAGATTTGCGTGAGACCACCAATTTTTCCCAAACTGTAATACTATATGTATACACGTATACATTATACTACAACAATACGGCATCATGTAATGTTGCAGCAGCCAAAAAATGGTCGGCAAAAGGAGGCCGCACTCGGCGGAATCGGTGATGTTTAATAGTTGGAGTATAAGTAGATGTGTAGTGGCACTTCGGTACAGGTCCATGTACTCAAGACTGATGCCATCATCGTAAAAGAGTCACAACTATACACAGGAACAAAGTTTCCGACACTTTGTTATGAAATGTTTGAATCACAATGATTACAGTCTAAGAAAATTAATGCAGATAATGTACTTAGTAGCAAAATAATAAAATAAATATATACTTATGTACACACTCAAGGTTTAGTTTGATGAAGTGCTGCACACCGTCACGACGCAGGAGACTACGACCGAACGTTTGCCTCACTACAAATTTGCGGGCGACTGAATGTTTTTATTAGCGACGGGTATTAAAGTAATGCAATTTTATATGTACGAGTATGTCACAGAGTGGGCACCCCGGTGAGATCCTGCGGTGTGCTGTGGTGTGATTGTCGTCACAAACTAAATTAAATACTTGTATATTGACGTCGTCAATGACGACAGCAAAGCCAAAACATAATCGTTGAATATACAGCGGATTGCACGGTGTTAGTTATATAAGGACTGGTGATGGACGTCACACACACACACACACGGGCGCGTATGAAATGATGTCTCGTTGTATCCGTTGTTTTAGTAAATGCTGATAACTTAAAGAATATTGTGCAGACAGTGGAGTATATATGTTGTGACCTGCTATAGTATTATCCACTTGTTATCTGATTTATGTTAGTATTTAGTTTTATATGTACTTGAGTCACGCGCATGTATATGTAGATTAATTACAATATCTCCAACTCATACACGTGACCTACGCCGTGTCGGGTAGCTCGTCAGAGGACGCCCCGCGTGACAGTACACCGACCGGTCGATCACTGGAACTTGATTTATTTAGTTTTGTAGTAGAAACGTAGATTTTAGGTACGTTTCAACAGTTCATAGTTCATAGATTAATACATTTTACAACGTCAGTAAAACTTAATGGTTAAGGGTATGTTTCTCCAAAGCGTGTCCACTCGAAATAACACTCGTTGTACGGAGGCGTTACTTTAACAAAGTAGGTTCCACATGACGATGTCAATATCTAGTGGGGGGTAGACGTTGAGGCTGTGCGTTGAAATGTAGATGTCGTTTGCTGATGGTTAGTGTGTGTTTTGTTTAGAAATTATATTTTAAAACCGAGGTTGTTCCTGTCTAGCCACCGATGATCGCGTTGCATATAAACATAGGCATAAGGCACCTAGAAAGATTAATAAAAATTAAAAAATAATATTTTATGGTTTACATTAAATAGAGAATATTTTCAAATAAAGCTCCAGCAGCATCTCAACACAGTCGCATAAGACCAATTTCGCGAAACATTGTTTTTATTACACCACAGACACCGTCGACGCAAACGTCGAAGAGCGCACGTTTCGACGGTCAGGTCTGTGTCCCTTCGAGCTAATTTTTTAATTCATCAGGACTGTAAGGAAGGTGACCCAAAAGTTTAACCGCCGTGCTACCGTAGAACGTATAGTTTTAAAGACCTCATTGTGCACGTGCGGGAGCCTCATCACATAGAGCAGAACCCGTTGGAGCCCCGTGCGTTGGTCGTTGGTTTTTTTTATAATATTATTTCACACTATGATCGAGCATTTCATACTATTTATTGGATCTCGATGTTATTTTAATGTTGTACAAAACTCGAAATTGTCAGCAAATTTCCCGACAAAGTGAAAATTCTAACGATCAAACTATTCCATGCGCTTCACTATCTTTGATGATGCACCTTGGTAGACGTTGCTTCATTTTGGAACAGCCAAGCTGTCGACAGGCGCTTTATGTCTGGGTCATATAGCGATTTGTAATTGGAAAATTGGAATTTTTGTCTTGTAAATAATCGTATGTTCGTATCTTTCTGAGTGGCCTGACTTACATAAATATTCAGAGCGGTACACTGAATGTTAACGTCGAAACATAGAAGTAGAATTTAGTAGAAAAATATAAGTCCTGGCATCATTTTTAACATATCCTACGTTATTTTTGTATGTCAATACCTGTCCTGAATTTTTATTATGTGATTCGTTGGCAACTGGCAAAGTGGTGAAAGTGGTAATCGTATTTTGCTTTCAGTATTTGTAAATCAATTTTTAAGTTACGAACTGTAATTTATGGCCGATTTCATAAAACGAGGAGGAGCCTGCTGTGGAATATCTACCACGATCGCTCACTCGGGGACTACTTTTTGGATGATTCATATGTTATCTCCGACCTTAATGGTTATTGTTGATCTCTTACGAAGTTTACGACCATCGGATAACCGTGCGCAGTCTGTTTTTAGAAAGTGTTACAAATTGGGAACATATTCAATTTATCATTATTGCAAACGCTTAAATAAAAAAAAAAAACATTGAAATGATAATTCATTCAAACGAATGTCACTAACCTGGCACGACTAAAACGTTTTAACAACGGGTCTGTCAACAAATGAGCTAAGGATATCCTATTTCGGGAACAGTGCTCTGATCTATGCTTTGAAATAAATTGTTGTCTAATAAAATATTAATTTGACTATATTGGTTTTATGCGTTGATCATTACTGCATTTGCACAAATTTTATAATGAATTAGTCGCTAAATTACGTGTCAATGTAACGGTCGCAGTCCCGAGGATGCACACGAGACTGCAGCACGCGACGTTGAGACAATAAAACATCGTTACCGGGAACATTGTAGTTTTATTCCAACACAAACTTGCTCCCTCACCTCCCGCACCATCGCACTCAGTGACATTTAAATAGATCGGATCGGCTAGGCGATCTAACGATGTCACAATACAGAGAGGCATTCTCCCTGCCCCCTCTCCATATTCACAAAGATAATATTGTACGGTACGACAATCGACGCCGCGTGTTGTTAATGACAAATCCAATTCGTATAACATAACAGGGAAAAATTAACCTAATGTAAAGTAATTATAACACCTTGACAACAAATGAGTTTTAGGTACGTAATAGGTTTGGCAATTAATATTTCAGTCGCTTGACCATTGCTGTCGATTGTTTGATTTGTGTGTTTATTAAAACGCGTCTGATTGGATACTCAGGTCAAAATAATATCAGGCACTCGGTCGAAACTTCCCTCCGACCATTAACAAGCAGATCGAAATCCGGATGAGCCTCTAGAAGAGCTAACGGAGCAGGGAGTGAGCGAGGTGAAGGCGGATTGCAATGTGTAGTGGAGTTACATACTCTTGCGCACAGTAGTGCGCCTAATGGTTGCGGCTAGATATGCGCGGGTTCGTAACGTTCGTTCGTAGTCGTGAGGGTCGCAGAATTGAGCTGATACTTTATGTAGAGTGGGAGCGTCGATCATGTCTCTGTAGATTTGTTCTCCTAGTGTTCAGTGAATATAAAGTTGTGCCATCCCCGGAGGAAAGCTGTATGATACATGAACGAGTAGTATTCGACATTACGTTTGTATAAGGAAATAAGAAACGCTTGTTGCAGTTTTTCTACAAGTAGTATCTTGAAAGTTCCAGACGCGCGTACTGCTCTTCAGTTTGGAACGGACTAGAGCACTATACAATAGCCGCACTTCGCGTTTTACCCTAAAGTTACGGACGTGATTCTTAGCATTCATAGCAAGTATTCCATCGATCACAAAAAAAGTAAACCTCTGGTCAAATGTGATACCTTTTTTGTTACATAAGATAAGTAAATGCTCGACAGCAATCCCACCTGATGTTAAGTGGTGATGAAGTCTAAGATGTTGAACGCATTAACTTATAATAGCCTATTCACTCTCCTCTTGAAGACTCTCACATCGTACGTAGCCGGGAACACCGACACACGACCCAAATCTGTAATTGCCATAATCCTTGCTATTGCGATATTACCCATTTTGTAAGCTAATATAATTTGGCTCTATTGCACGATCGGTCATAACGTACGGTAACATTTATATCTACGTGTTAAATTATATTTTGTTCGTGATAATGATACTCTCCCCGCACACCGCTCGAACGCCCCGCTGGAGTGCTAAATAGTCCATTTATCCCTTTGTGATTCTACGTGAGCTTACAATTTGAGGTCATCCGACCACAAACTTATTCGGATTTGTACGTATTCTGTGTATTATTATACATTTTGTATTGTGTATGTACATATTTTGTAGAAATTGTAATAAAAGTATACTTCGTTATCGATATAAAAGTCGAAAAATATTGTTTTGGATATCTGTATGTCTTTCTAACCACGCATCTCACCTAAGCCACTGGATAAAACGGCGCGCATGTTCCAGTTACCATATATCAAGTGTAATCTGTGCTCTAACATATAGAACATGACTTATGAAAATATTTATTCCCGGAACTTAATGTTTGTTCGCCCATGCTATACACGTGGCTGTCATTACACAAACAGAACTGTTTAGACTGCAATTCGACGAGCTAAACAAACGTTGTACAAGTGAAACGTTAAAGGCGAAGCTCTCTCTTAAGTGACTATCTATGGTGAAATTGTTCCATTATAAACATCTAAAAATGCTTAATAAATATAAAATTGTTAACCCTTTCGAGTCTTAAATGTAAAATATGTAAGTAATACACATAATCGAGATGAGTCCACACACAAAATATGTAAGTATCGACTCATCTCGCTTGTGATTATTTAAAGGAGTTTTAACGTGGCGGACTCGATCTCTAGGTCGACACGCTATTGTTTTTTCCGCCGAATCGCAACAAAAAACATGGGCGCTGGTTCTGTTTCGGCAATCTAACAGAAACGTTATCTGATTTGATAAGTTTTTCTCATTTTAACCTGAGTGTAACCCTTAATGCAATAAACTGTGCTAAAATGTCATTCAATCGTCGTCGAAAGGCTCGTGTTAATACAACTGACGAAATATTGACATCTACATTGTGATATTGTTATGTTAAACCATTTTGTACCCATAATTGAACAAACAAATGTTTTCTTTTTTAAACTTCTTGTAGTTAATTTTTCTCTAAAAATTATAATCGACATTTTTAAAATCTATTATTGACTCGAGAAGCCTTGACACTATTGCCAACTGTCAGCCGCACCATGCCACAACGGCCGTAGTTGATAATTTTTTGCTTTTCTCGTTATACCAAGGCTGGTTACTAACCCAAGAGTAGAGTGGGCATCTTGTAAATATATATTGTTACAATGACGCATGACGTCGCTTATGAATGACCAGTGTAGGACTAATAATTAATAGGTTTATCTGTATGTTCGAAGTAAACTTGAGAAATTCATTAAATCAATAATTCAAAGACCTGACATTAATATATTAAAGATAAGAAAACTTGAACATGTGTTCGATAAAGGAACTGAACACTTCTCCTTTCGCAAGTGTTCGTGGTATGTACACGATGAAGCTTGAACATAGTAGGAGTTTGCTGAACATTAACGAACTCCTCCATACTAGCAGCTCATGCCGGATAGAAGTAGTTTATAGATGTGCTATCTTCATCTTAATAATAATCATATAATTTTTGTTACTAGCTAAATAGCAGCTCCCCTGAAGCTTTATCGATTAGGGTGATTCGCATGGATATACGGTACTATTCACCGTGACTAACGATACCGGTGCTATGGTACCGGTGATTGGATATTCGATAGTATGATCTTATTAATTTCATTATCATTCATTTTTCTGCCAAGAAGCTGTCATTGCTGACAGCTTTCCTCTGTTGGAGTCCAGGTCGGTCCTACATGCATGTCGCTCGGCCACAGTTGCTACAGCCGAAACTGATGCCGCGTCCGTTGTGTGCTGTTCCTTTTGAACCCTCACACTAAATGTCGTAGGCGATAGCTATTTATTTTGTACTGTGAAGTAGGTAAAGGTAAATATACTGAGACTAAACTACATAGATTATCGCTGTGTGTGTATCTAGCTAGAAGATCTTGCTTTACTTACCTACTCGTAAATACATAATTGTCCGCGTCCCCCCACTATCGAATTATCCAACTGCTCTCGAACATGAAGAATTTGGAGATTGGTAGCCGCACTAATGCCTACATTATTTATTGCTTTTTGTTAGAGCTGGTATTTATTGTTTTGATACTGCTTACATGAGATGAAGTAACGAAAAGTGATCAACGGCGGCGTCGACCGGCCCCTGTCAGTTAGTTTCTTTAACGGAGAGCTCGCACCGCGACCGCCGCGAGGGCGCGCTCCCCGTAGGTACTTCGTCAACGGCAGGTTTCAATGATCACCGTAACGACCGAGTGTAAGATATTATCTGGTTTCACTTGTGTGTCCACAAGAGAGTATACCGCTGTAGATAGAATCCCCTCCCAAAGTTTTTTTAATATGGAACGATACGCGTTCTTCATTTATGTGTTTTTTGGTAAAATTAAATTTGAAGGAGATGAAGAACGAACGAATAAAATATTTTAATTCTAAATTGATTACGTACAAAATGTTTTAAAGCCGACTTCGTTTCGAAATGGTGATCATCTTGGTTTAATTTTTTGCATTGCTCCTCTAGTCCTCTAGTTGTTTTGAATGCAAATAAAATAAATTATTTATTTGATTTGATTTTGTTTTTCAGGCATCTTCCTCCAGGGCCTTCAATCTTCGGCTCTCGTGGTTGCTCGTGCACGGAACTTCATATAATGAAACTTTAACACAAAACATTGTATCGAACGTCGCAATGCTACCTGATTCCGACGCCGTGCTACTATCGCCCGACGCCACGGTGGACGTCTACAGGATCAAAACAAACCAGCCGCTGATACTGACGAAACTGGTCGCCGGTTCCGACTTACCAGCGAGTGTGCAAAGATTAGAACAGTATGGGGGGGGATGCCTTCGCAATGTTTACATAAGTTCAACCACTGTAGTAATAGCTTAGGACGCTATGCACTGCCGTCTTTGCCACCGAGTTTCAGGACCGAGCCGTGATTGGCTATGAAAACTTTGCACTCTTGCGTCTTTGTTCTCAATTACAATTATCTAAGATAGGAGAGGAAATAGCATTCACAATCAATGACCGATTGGTTAATTTAGACATGAGGCGACCCGAGGGGCTCACTGATATATCGCGAGCGGTGATGACGTTTACGCCGGTAAAGGTTTTTGTATGGAAGGGTTAATGAGATGTTTTTTTTGTTTTTAAAGTTGGAATATCTCGCTGTACAAAAATAATTTAATCACTTAGGTATTTTCTACGCCATGTTTTTCTTCTACCATCTTATCAAAAAGGTTTATAGATAGAAGTGCTTTACCTTTTGGTGTTGACGTCGCCGGTTAGACAACGTCGAAGCTCATACTACTGGACTAGTTCGGTTGTATAGAGCCACGATCCACCGCACGACAAGGAAGCCGAATCAATCGAAGCTTATTTTAATGCTAAATATTTAATATTCTGTTAGATATACAGATAGTAGCGGGCACGAGTGAAACGCAAGCCGGTTACTAACGCACTGCTTTATTAAATAGGTGGATGTATCTATCTATATGTATTATACATACAGATTCCGTATTCTAACTGAGACTAATGCGGTTAATGTCGGGTCGCAGGTGTCGCGGCCGCAACACTCCCGCGGCTGGAGTGATCTGTCCGACCGTCACATCGACACACCCGCCCCAAGCTCACCTACCCGCTGCCAGTGCACGCCGCAGAAGACCTGCATTTTCGGTATAGTCGTTAATCTATACATATAATAAAATTATAACTGATCGTTTTCTGTACATGAAGGACATATGAGAAAAACTATTTTTTTTATTAGAGGCCTTTATTAACGCAATATAACCCAAAACAATAGTTGTGTTGTAGTAAAGG
>DWPT01002278.1:0-16493 GCA_018251895.1 Agathymus mariae mariae | reverse complement strand
TATTTAAAAATCACGGGAAGAATGCTATTGGGACCAGCCGAGCTCTTAGCCTGATGCCATGAGTTAATCATCATCATCAACATATTTTAATTCACAAAAGTGGACTAAAATATGTTGATGTATTTACTATTCGTACTATTGTTACCAACTCTAGTCAAAGTTTAACCATGATATGGTTGGTGAACACATACACACGAAATAATTAGCAAATGAAACAGGTACAGCAACTCCAGAGAAAGGTTTTCCTTTACTATTTACGGCATTTAGCATTCATCCAAATCATCGATCAGGAGATGAAGCTATTTACTAGTTCAAATAAAATAGGAGGCAACTAACCACTGGTAAGTACGAACATCGGCTTAGGATGTGTTCCAAGGCTGTATATTGGATACAGATAACTATTCAACGCTAATGGAGTCGGCGCGGACCGCTTATCTTAAAAAATAACATTCCAGTTAGGTACACACACGCATAGCAAGTTTTTTGCTTTTGAATGAAAACAAAGATTTCATAAATTGAAAAGAATATGCAATGCAAGAAAATGTATTTTTCTTCGAGGCAACCACTATCTAACTATACGTACCGTATGTGACGATACGCGTTATTACGCAATTTCCATTTCGCCGTTGATAAAAATAGGATCTGCCGGTAGACCGCCCGCGGAAATACTGATGAGTTTACTAAAATATAACAAAAGCACGATACAATAAATTCATATTCTAACAAACATTTTGAACGATGGTCATAAAATATGAATTGATAAAAGGACGACCCCGAAAAAAAAACGAATACCATTTGTAAACTCATTTGAATAAATCGATACAAAAAACCATCACCTTAACCAATTAATATTCCAATTAAATGAAAATCAAAAGATAAAAAAAAATTCTTTAGCATTCAGATATTTGAAAGTTTATTTATTTTGATACCAATTGGAGTTGTTTGTGTCGTGAAAATTACTTAAACAGAGTCGTTATTCTCGACTTTGGCTACTATGGAATCTAGTTAAACAGGACTCCAACAGGATCGCTCGCGTCCGGCCGCCAGTCTGTTCCACCTCCTATAATACTAGACGGAAAAAAATATTTATTAATTAAACACATGCATGTCAAAATAACAATATATCCGAAACCGTAACCGAATCCGATAAAAAGTTTCGGATAATTTCGGATAGAGGCGGAGTCTAAATAAAGCACGTTATGGCTGGTTAACGCTGACCGAGCAGATACATTAGCCTCGTTCTCGTTTTAAACAGTTTTTATTATTTAATTTGTTTTTTTCTGCGATTATAATACCACATAAAACCTAGAAACAAAATCAAACTTTGCATTATATTTATTCCAAGTCGTAATTCATCTAATATCCGTAACTGAAATTATCCGAAACAATCGCGTAATCCGAAATAATTTCATATTGATAACTGTTATCGAAACCGGTCAATTATTATTCATATATACGGATCCGAAATTTCATATCCATAACATACCTAGTAATATTGGTAAAGATTTACCTACGGATGTTATTCACGTGTCTAATCAAATATTTTATGACCGAAAGGAATTTATTAATTTCCATACATCAAAACTCTGAAAATATGTAGAAATGCACAACACAGGAAGCTGACGGAGATGGAGACTGATTTTAAATTACAAGGATATCATAAAATCCAGAAGCTTCTACCGATTTTAGTAATTTAATTGAAGCAATAGGTAACAAGTAGCATTTGGCATACCTAACGTTTGACATGAAGTTGAAATGTGTTAGTCTGACAACAATCTCTTTATATGAATCGTGAAAACTGACTTTTGGGTACAACAACTTACCACTTATCGCGTGAGTAAGAATATCCTAGTTTTATGGATACAATTTTCGATAATATGGTACAATCTTGATGGCCATGTGCAACCAGAGTCATCCATCAGTTTCAAAACACATATATAGCAGATTTCTCGCGTTGTAATTTAATTGGTCCGCTCGATTAGTTTCAGCCTGATCCGAGGTCCACGGTAAACCGAATAATACATAATTATACTGACTCAATATTATGTATTCAGACAACCAAAAATCAATGAAAGATAAAATCAACCTATAATAATATAGCATTAACCAAGCTATATTTCACTACTAGATAAATATGTTAGTATTTTATAAAACACAAGAAATAAACACATTTATGCTTTGACATACACGCCACAGGCCATTGAACAAGGAACATTTGAAATCCTTTGGCGACAATCTTTACTCTGCGAATGTTTACCAGGCTATGAAACCATTTGTGTTTGATATTCTTAGTGTGACAAACGTAAACAACGTATGTTTTATTTTATTTAATTATGTGCTAGTCATAAAACTGTTGCGTGTTTGGTACTCATATTAGCCGTTTATATTCTAGCTTTTTTCTCAATCATAGTTAATATGGAGAATGAGTTGATATAACCAAGGAATCGCTTCTCCGTGTTAGCCCAATGCGTTAGCAGAGATACAAAGTTTTCTCTTCAAGTATTAATATATAGTTCATTTGTACAGTCTCTAATGAGTACTGATACACCACATAATATTACGTATAACAGCTATATAATTTTCTCGGAACCCACAGTTACTGCGACACCGAAATAATACATAATTGCTTTATTAAACATCTTACAATTTCTTCACGTCTACTACTTAGATGTAAATCTTTCCCATTAACCAGTATCTATTGTGAAAAATTTCATTACTATCTGTGCAGTAATTTTTCATATTATCGTGTTCAAACAAACGGACAGAGACTTGGTTTTAGTTTACGTATTAATGAAAAAAATATACTTTTAACCTTGTAACACAGTCTATCTATATCAGATATTTGGACACGAAGGTGCTGTCCACTTAGTTTTATCAATTAAAAGTTTTCTGAGTAAGGAAAACAAACATTTCAGTTGTATGTAATAATGTGTGTATGTTTTTGTAAATCCATCTGGTGTTCTTTTGTTTTTGTTGTTTGATGTAGTATCAAAAATATTATGTTAATATACATAGAGCGCCAATTTATGGATTTCTGCAAAGCTATGAACAATGTCGTGAAACAAATATATATTAAGAAAATGCACGATCACGAACACGATAATTGAAAATGAATACGTTCGCCATATCACAATGGCGTCTCAAATAATCATTAATAATTAAAAGGAAAATAATATTAAATGTTCTTAAAGTCGGAACCAACATCCCCTGCTCGTATTGCACGCTGCCGAACATCGCATGAGGCTATGGCGATAAATCCCATTTGGAGGTCACTGAGTTTTGAGTCATCCAGTTTTATCCCAGCAGAATTGGATTTTAACTTTAAGGCTCTTTACTTGGCTGGCTTGGTATATTCCTCCTTGTGAATTCAACCGTGAATAAGTCTTTCTTCTTTGTCTCTCTCTCTCTCTTTCTCTTAAACTAAATACAATTCAGAATCCTCGCTTCCGTTTTGGCTCCAACGAGTTGCATGTCTTAACATGCTACATGTCTCCTTAGAGCGGTGTCCTTTCACTATCAGATTATTTTTCTACTCGTATATCTTAATATATATAAATTACGTGTCACAGTGTTTGTCCGCGTTGGACTCCTAAACTACTTAACCGATTTTAACCAAATTTTGCACACCGTGTGCAGGTTGATCCAACTTGAAAGATAGGATAGCTTACATCTCAATTTATAGTCGCAATATTATTTTATCGCAAATTATTTGTTTACTATCTGATAGCTTCGATTATTTATTAGCTCCAAATGATTCCAACAGATGTCGATACATATTGACTCGATTGAGTAAGTATTCAATAGATGGCGCTGTGTTAAAAGTACAGACGTACTACAATGTAATATAACAAAAACTTCAGCCACAGCAACAAGTGGCCGGGTCTGCTAGTATATTGTATTTTAAAAATGATTAAATTTAGTTACGAATAATGTGAACATATATTATTTATAATTTATTTTGTTTTTATATATGTACGAATATTCAATCGATTTATTTTGATTGACAAATACTTAAATGTCAATTCTTAAATAATAAACAAAGTATTAGTCTTCAAATCAAATATTCATGTGTGTAGTATTGTAAAAACATTAATTATTATTTTATTGAACATAGTGTTTTCTGTTTGTTATGTTCTGTGGTAAATCATAAGATCTTTTTTAGTTATGAAGGAGATTTTTCTGTGTCGGGATTTTTAAACATGACTATATATTTCGTCTGGTAGCTTGATATAGATTCTTATTGACTTTATTTAATATGTTTAGATATTATACAAACACAACTATATTTTTCATAGAATTAGCTCTAAACAATAAAAAGTGAATTTCTCTAAGATGCGAGGGGATTTATAATATATAGCTACCAACAAATTACGAGCCACGTGACATCCGAGGGTACCGGCGCCGAGCAGAAGGCATTTGGTCTTCTTCATAATATCCACATCCAGCTCTGGCACCAATCTCCATTTCATCAGCTTGATATTAAGATCCGATGACGTATCTGCTAGCCTATTAAAGAAATATCCTCTTTAGAACAAAATATCTTTATTTAATCTAGATTTATTTAGTATAGTTCATGTATCGCAGAAGCAAATACAAGTTCTTATCATATTCAATTTACTGACACTATTGAACATACTGCACCTGCGATCTAACAATAACATCGCACATTTCGTCAGCTTGTGCCTGCTAACTGAAATAACGTTTAAAATTGAGGCATGTAGAATAAGAATTTCCCGAATCCCGAATTCGCAGTGCAGCAGCGTAGAATTAAGCTCAATGGCTCTTAAATAACAAAGAGCGCCTCCAGCCTTAGGCAATATAGGCAAAACAAACACAATGGCGACCTGACATCCCATTTTCAGTTGGCACACAAAATAGATGTTATCAGAGTTAAATTAAAATTATATTATTTACTTTACAGGATCCATAGATGCAGACATACTGGCGAGACGTGGGCCAAAATTGCCCTTCTCGTTCCTCTCCCAACCGATCCAACCAGCACTCTCAGTGTATTCAACATCCTGAAATAATACCAGAAATACATTATTTTTGCTGAATAAATAAATAGCAGTCATATTTTCGTTTCTCAGACCATTTAAAAACTGTTTTGGGGAATGTTTCTCTTGTGGTGCAATTTGCTGAACGACAACATTTGTCCTAAATTCCCTCCACTTGGAATTAGCTGGATTCTATTACCCGGTTTAAATTCAATAATACTTGTAAATTGTGGTAGTGTTCTTTACCTGCCTGGGTAGCTACCACACTCTTTCTAAAACTATGAAATATCAATCACCAATATTTTGTGAATTAAAATTAATTAACAAAGTTGACACAGAATCAACAAAGAAAATTAAATTCAAAAGGATCAGATGAATCCCCTTGTTAACTGTTTCTCACTGGAACTGAAGTCATTGAAAATAGTGCTAGATTTCTTGGAGTCATGTAAGTAAAAGATCATACCATTAAGCATATATATACTATCCAGATTAATGTAGGTGGTATAGAGCACAACTACTTCCAAAAATCATGACACTGCATTGTCTACAGTTCAGCAGAGTGTAAAGTAAAGATTGGCTTGGATTCAAGGATGGAGTAAGTGCCGGAGTAAACAACACTGAACATAACATAACATGATATCATATTGTTTAAATAGCACCTAAACAAACATGTTGTTGTTTGTACTTCATTAAAAAAAAATGTTCACCTCTGGTACATGGATCCTGTAAACCAGACTATTATCAATGGATCCATTAAGACCACATCTGAGAGCAAATACTTTTAAAATTGTATTTGGCAGCGTATCTGGGTAATGTTCCAACAGAGCAGCAATTAGCATTCTTAGAGGCCATCCCGGATTCTCCCCATTGCTTGGATCAGCAAATGCAAAATATGTTTTTGTAGTATCAATCACAGAGTCAGCATCATGATGAAATATATATTTACTTAGTGGAGCAACACTAATTGATGTTTCTTCTTGTGTGATAAAGAAAAAACATTTCTGATTTTGGGGTAGGGCCTTAAAGCCTTCCATTATATCTGAGAGTTCTTTATCAGTAAAAGATACTTTTGCAGTTTTAGGCTTCTCAAGTAGTCGTACTGTAGGTTGACTAGGGCATGGGAATGTAAACCAATAGTAATAGTTAAACTTTTTTAAATCCTGTAATACAAAATAATAATAATTATGATAAGCCGTAGTTCATACAAAATTTTGATGTAAAGTGTCATCGGTAGCAGCAATATGGTAAAATATTATTTTTTCTTTTAGATAAAGAGAACAAAATTGATATACACTGCAAGAAGTTGTCATAACAGTGTTATTACAGATGTAGGTTTTCTTCTGTGCATTTTAAAGTGAACTAATAAAACTTCTCTAGGTGTAAGCTCAAAGTATTCTAGTGGGACATTTCAGGCATTTGAAGTCATAAAAGCCATAAAATCTATTACAAATGATTTATACAATACTCACAGCAAATGAGAGGATAACAAAATTGAGTAATCCCACAGGGTTTTCAATCCAAGTTTTTCTTCTCATATTGAGCCATATCACATCTCCAATGCTGTTCAAAAATAATGCTTTGTCGAGGGACTTAAAACTTTCCACTGTATTTTTATTCATTATCATACCTACTACATTGATATAGAATGGCTCCTCTTGTGGTTCCCTACAAAATTAAAAAAATATATTTACTCATCAAAAGCAAAAAGAATTGGGGTTCAAACCTCATTACACAAAGCTTTAACTACAACGTACTCTTCCAAAATTAACGGTCTATAAATACATAGACCTGTACATTAGCGGTTCATACAGTACACCTTTATTTCAAAATAGGTACTAAATAAAATACATACGTATTAAACGAGGTTCCGTCGACTTCGAAAACCGTTTTAATATCATCACGATATGAATATCGTCCATAAATTTCTTTTGTACCGTCATTAAGTTTGGCCACATCTATTTTATCCTCAGTAAAAGTATGCCAGAAAGATGGGTGCACAAAAGACATGAAGGGTACGTATTGGATAATCTCCCCCTGTTTTTCTGAATCCATTTTGTTTAGTTTTTCATGAAACTAAACTGCAATGTTTAAAATTCTCACTTTCAACGGACTAAAAACAAAGCAAACCGTATAAGGTCCCTATAATAAAATATACCGTATTCGAAATCGATCGATTCGATTGACAATAATAGGGATGTTAAAAATAATCGATTTTAATGTAATCGATTGTTATTATTTTTTTACCGATTCTTATAATAAATTTTCTTTTTAATACCAATCGATTTTTAGTAAATCGATTATATAAATTGATGAAGGTGTGGAAATCGTGTGGGTATTTATGAAGCTGGGATATAAAATAATAGAAGATAACTTAACTTGTGCGTGCACCCGTTTACAGCTTTATTCAGAGAGAGGACAAAACTAAAAAAATCATTGGGCATAGATAAGAAATATAAATTGACAATAAAAGATTATTGGAAAGCGTTTGTTGTTTTCAACATAAATTACATATTTTAATAGATTTTTGTAAATAGTGCCATCTATGAGACGAATGAAAAAATTCGAAGTAGTTAGGCATAATGAACAAGTCGATCAAAAGACGGCGCCATCTGTATGTATATATGTAAAACAGTTTTATATCTTTTCAATGGTTTTCTTTCTTTGAAGAATGTAAATATAACATTTTTATTGTTAACCAACAAAGTCATCTGACGGTAAAATACCTAAAAGCCGCTGGCGGAAGAATTTAATAATAGAGAAGGATAATAAAGCAAGTACTGCCCGAAATAATTAAAAACTTGTAATGATACTATAAATTTTAAACAGCATATGCAACGAAAACATTGTTCTGTCTTACAGGCTAACCAGGTAATATAAATTATTATTATTTTTAATGATTATTATGGTCCTTCCGAGTGCAAAATACTGAAACCTACAAAATTCGTTCAATCACACTACAATATCTGTCGAGCGAGTCAAACGTTTTATAAAATCAACATTTTAAATAAAAGCAAATGTGTCATGATAGATTCGACATAAATAAGTTTTAAAAATTAATAGATTTTGCTTTTAGGAATAAATATTGTTTTTTTATTATTACAATATAGAAAAGCATGCAGTTTTTCGGATAATAAAAAAAACGTAATTTTTACAAAAAGTCAAGTATTCTTTAAAATACGATTTTTCACAAATCGATTATATATATTTAAAAGAGAAAAATCGATTTTTAATTAATTTTTTCACTCAATGTCAATCCCTAGACAATAATTGACGATGACGTTGACATATGAGTCAATAATTCAGTGACAGTGACATACTGCAGATAATAAAACAGAAAATAAAGTTTATGGTTTATAATATTATTAACAAAATAATTCAAATATAGTAAAAAAGAGTGGGGTGCTTGATTTTAAACGTGTCAATTATTTTATTGGTAGCTATTTACGAAATTAGAGTATTTATGAAAATATAGTAAATTGCACTTGTCATTCCATTGAAATTGCCACTTTTTTATCTGCTTGTGTTATTGTAACGTATGCACATACGCCATGCGTCCGTCCATATTTTAATCATATTATGAATTACTGTTTTGTTTTAGTGGTAATTGCCGATAAACGAGCAGACAAGCCACCTGATGGTAAGTGGTAACCGTCGTCCGTTGTTATCAGCAAGACCAAAGCAAATAAATAATATTCAATATCACTGGTGCGTTATAAATGAGAAGGCAAGAAAGAAAGTACTGGTTCTCAAGCCCCCAGTCGGAACACGATGAATCGTTTGGTGGCTGTCTCAAGCAGGAAGGTGGTAGCTAGCCAGGCGGGCTTTACAGAAAGATAATAATACCAATAATCATATTAACAACTTAATAATAATACTGATAATATAATCTTTACGCAAACCCTACCACCAAGCATGTTATTTCATTACCGTAATGTAGGTAGTAAAAAGTTTATGGTAACACGCCAATTCTTTTTCTGTGTTTTCTATTTAAAAACATTGAAGTAACAAACTAAAAATATAAAATTAAGATGCCTAAGAAATATCGTAATATGATGACCGTAACATATTGATAATAATGATTACCGTTTATGAGTACTAATAACACACGCACGGTGATATAGCTCATAAAAATTATAATTAATTTGGCGGCATAATTTCATTCACAAAGAGAATGAATTAATTCTACTTAACCTACAGCTGTAGGTTTGATTCTTACAATTATGACGCACGTAAAATAATGTTTTACCTAGAACATACCACGACTAAATTTTCTTGACTTAGTTCATGTAGTTACAATCTTTTCTAAGTACATTACTTTTATGTGATTTTATATTATTTGTAGAATATTAGTTTACTCTATTGATGTTCAGTCTTTTTGCAATGAATCTATTAAATACTTCATATTTTCACTTTTATATCAATGAATTGTGTTATTTTAAAATAGTCTTGTGGGCTACTATAATAATATAAATAATAACAAGTCATTTCCATAATATGCCTTACACTGTACATATAGTACCTTCTACCCTTTATTTTCATTTTGCCATCTTTCTAAAGATTAAAAGAAATTGCTACATAGCAATAAGATCTTTTTTCTCGTACGGTTATTAATTGTAACGAAATAGTTTCGACTCTTTTTAAAACAAATTCCATCTGATTAGAACGTCAAAGAAAACTTTTCACTTATATTTTTTACATGATGTTACGGATACAATATTTTTAAACATTTAATTTAATAATTGATAAAGATTTTCTTTGTTCAATGTAGAGTAGGTATTTTTTGGTAAGTGACTTCGAAATTACAGTGAAAGTTATAAGGTATGTAACGAAGTGTATTTTTCTAAAAAAGTAAACAATATTTATTCACACAACCATCACCACATTTGGCTAGTGTAGTGGACAATAGACTTAACCCTTTTTTTGCTTCCGAACGTGAAACCGTCGGCAATACCGTTTGTTATTATCAGATAGTATTCATTAACTCACATCGGAGCCCTTCGTGCGGATTTAGAACTTCCAACACCTAGGTGTAGTCCCACCAGAATTTTTATTATCTTATTAAGCAATTGTAACCCAATGTTTTCTTTTCAGATCTTCGGACAACTTTCCATTGTCAATAAGTAAAGGCAATGGCTATAAATTCAATTAATGTGTTGGGAGGTAAAAATCCCGCTAGGTCTTTATGTTCCAGTAAAACTTCTAATTTGAGTTCTTGTCGTTTGATCAAATTAAATTTCGCTGGGAAAGATAGTTGTTCCAGTAGTAGGGCCCATGGACCGAACATTAACAAGGATATAAAATCACCTTATTTCGCTAATGATAGAGTTCAAGTATTAAGTCGGGTAACAGCGAATAAAAAATTGAACAAAAAACCAAATGATTTCATATCATCATTTCCGTTAGCTGCCAGTGTATACAAAGCAAACTCCGATGAATTTAAGTTGAAAAAACGCGGAAGTCATAAAGTTAAAAAATCTGTACTTACTCTTCCTAACGAACCGGTCCCAATGCCCAAGACATATACTGTTAGTGATTTGAATGATTCCGAATATTTTAATGCCGTTAATGATGGCGCAGTCGAGAAATCTAAAAAACGGCGTTCGGTTAAACGTATCAAAAAGTCTCGTGTGAAAGAACCTGTAATGGAGTTTTGTGACAGAGATAGCCGTTATTGTTCCCAATTAAATATTGATTTAGACTGTAGTTCTTCTGAAATAGTTAATTTTACTGGAGATGGACAGAGAATTTCAAAATTGTCATATAAATCAAATAATTCTGTAAAATCTGGAAAATATCCTCATAACGTGTGGACTGTATTAAGAAACTTAAATAAATTCCAATTCACACCTCCTCATGGCTCACAACAAAGTATACCTTTAAGAAAAAAAAGGCCAATTATCCGAAAAAACAACAATAATAATGACACGTAAGTAAAATTATTTCGTTCACTTTATTCGATTGAGGGACGCCGTGTTCGCTATGATCTACACTTTAATTGCAATCGTATTGTTATCATACATTTCGAATGATCTGAGGACTTTCCACTTCTCAATAAAAGGCAGCACCACAGTAATAATGCATATGTTATCGAAGTTATTTACATTACTTGCACATATACAAATTGTGGTTATTTAATCTGGCGAAATAGAAAGAAATTTCAGTAAAGAAAAATATTTCTTTTAAGGTTTGAAAGATTTCTTCAACCTAAGTTTATACCTATTATGTAGCAACGTTTTATTTCTTTATATCACTACTGTTTTTCTTCTATTTATGTTTTAGTTTTTTTGAAACATGCCATACTGAAGAATTTGCTTATATATCAAGTTTTGAGGTTGATAGCAAAACTCGTGAAAGTTGTTCGCCATCGTCCAGTTTTGATCGTGTCACAGTTATTGACAAAAAAAGTGATCAAGATGCGATTATGCAACAGTTTAGTCGAAATATTTTCGGATCAAATCTTAACGTTCGGGAAGAAATTAAAAGTAATATAAATAACCAACTTTGGGGAAGGAGTAAACGACAATTAAAAAAAAGAAATAAAAAAGATTCACGTTCTAAAAAGAAGATAGCAAATTATCAAACCATAGAAAATAACACGCATTGTAAGGCTTCACAGCTAGTAGCAGAAAATGTCGCAACTGAAAACTGCAATGATCTATTTTTACCAGAACTACCTTCAAAAACATCTAGTATATTTAAACCTACAGAAAATTGTTCTGATAATAGTAGTATTAAAGAAAACTATTGGGTTTCTTTGGATCAAACAAATAATTTTCTAAAAAAAGTTCGATCGGGTGATACTTACAGAAACAATAATATAAAATCTTTAACTAAAAGTCCTGATACCAAGGTTAAGGTCATGAAACCTATGGGTAAATTATAACTATCTATGTTGTTGGTTACTTTTTATAAATTATGTATATAATTTTTATTAATCGATTACAGATGACCCAGAGAAACAATTGAACGGGATAACTAGAGTAATATTTAATAAGGGGAAAGGAACAGTATCTCCAAAATTGCCGGACCCTCATAGAAAACCTCGCCTAGCTCTGACATTACCAAACACCAACATACCTAAACTGTCTCATCTCGAGATTAAAAGACGTCTTGCTAATCAGAAGTTCCCCATAGTTATATTAGAGAAAGATCAGATAACAAATCGTGGCATTTATGTTACAAATCTTGTTCCACCACAATTTGACGGTCTAGATAAATATATTTGGCCATTTATGTTGGAATGGTCTGAAGATAAATTAAATAAAAATAATCAAGGTATCCAAAAGAATGAAATGATTAAATCGATAAATGCGACATTAAAAAATAAATTAAATGACCAGTATAATGTAAATCCAAATTTTGATGATTTCTCTAACCCAAATGTTGTTTCAAAACCAGTTGAAAGTAAAAATAAAAAGAATACTTTACAGATTACTAACAAACAAATACAACTGACGAGAGAAGCCTCTTCACCTGGTGTTCAAAAAGCAAAGCCTCTCATACATTTAAAAAATAAAATCTTCCATTTCTTACATAGAAACCCCACTTCACCTAAAGTAATTGAAAACGATTTGAGTAACAATCGGCAAATTGAAACAGTATTAAAGAATAAACAAGTTGGCACTAGTGAAGCAACAGAAAATTACAAGAATTTAAATAACAAATGTTCCTTACTAAGAGTGCACCTTAAGGACGTTCCGGATAAACCTGTTGAAAATAGAATTGTACCAAAGTCGTATTCCCTTCTTAGACACCCGTGGTCAAAGGGCAAATGGGCAAGCGATTTTATAGAAAATGTCATTAAAAAAATCCGAAGCGGAGTATACTACAGTGTTGATCGTGAAGAAAACAAGCACGGAATAAGTATTTACATAAATAATTCTTTAATGTGACTTAAAAATGAATTATATTAAAGAAACCAACTAAATTTTAATATTTTGTTTTTTGCAGATTGCACTGAAGTGTCTACTCAGACCGAAATAAATGCTTCCAAAAATGCTTACTGTCAAAATAGTGCTGCCTTTAATTCTGCATCAAACTCAATACTAAAGAAAGATGATCCCTTAAAAAACATACCCGGATTTGATAAAACTCTTACTACATTAGAAATAGAAACAATAAGCACAAATAAAATAGCAGTAAAACATTGTATCACTAACATAGTAGTTCATTTTGATATACAAGTTTTGGGTGAACGAAAAAATGCGGTAGATACAAAAAAATCTACGTCATACATGCCAATTGATATAAAAAGTAACCAAGAAAAAGTATTTAAATGCAATACCAGTATAATTAATTCTATTTTACCCGCAGAATTATGTACTATTATCCCAACTATGATGCGAAATATATTAGATACTGAAAATAAATTACGTCCACATTCAGCAACTATGGAAAATATACTGCCCCATTCAATAGCAGTATCTGAATTTATGGAATCTGAAAGATCTCAGCTAATGAATTCCTTAATACCTGGACTTGCAATATCTAATGAAATGAAACAGTTCTTAAATGGTCAATTCCGAAGTAGTCATCTAAAAAGTGTTAGAACTAATTTACATTGCCCTGTAGAAAATACGACCAGCGCAGTGATTTTACTCCCCAGGGTTAATACGCAAATTTTATGTTATAGTCAACCTTCAGTTAATTTACATACTATTTTAAACACAAGTAATACGCTGAATGAAGAGCCTGATGGAGCATTAAATAAGCTTAATAATTTCTGCTCGGCCTTACAGCTATATGAACCAAAAAAATTCAGTATTGTTCCTTTTACTGGTTCCTCTAACATTACAGACTTTATAAGGCAAATTATTGATAGAACTAACGCAAACCAGTTCACCATTATAACCAATGCCCGTTCAGCATGTCACAATATTAATATCATCATCAGTAAACCGTTGTTATTTCCACGAGGCGAAAACCAAAATATGGAATCCCTTCCTGTCAGCGACAATAAAGTTGGAGTAATTTCACTTTTTAATGCATTTAAGAAAAGTGAGCAGTATACCAGTGAATACACTGTTGAGATTAACGATGACAAAGTGAACGTTCCTGGTAACCCATCCAATGATAGTAAAACAGTCACGAAAAAAAAAGGACAACCAGTTAAAGTAGTACGAAAGAAGAGTTATGTTAAATTTTACAGAAAATGTAACTCCATGTCCTGTATTTCAAGCTACAAATGTACTCCGTTGAACAAAGTAACGAATTTGGAAGACTTTTGTCAAGTACTCGGCTCGAATTTATTTTGCAATGTATTAGACGGGAGTCTAGAAGAAAAAATTTTGGGTGCAATTGAAGAGGTAAGTACTGTAAAGAGAGAAAGACGAGTTTCTTTAAATACTATATTAATGATAAGTTATATTTTAGATGAAAAATTGGATCACTGATATTAGTCCTAAGCAAGCTCTTCTCGTCTTACTTTTAACTAATAAAAAGGACACGCCAAATCTGATCCGTTTTAGACCCGTTTTACTTCAAGGCATTGCTGTAAATAGAATTACAAAGGTCGATGAACTGGACACTGAAATTGAGGTCATAGAGAGAGAAAATTTTAAATTGTCACAGGTAAAGTCTTACCAAGTAACAACTTTATTTATTTGTTCTTTTTCTCGTTTTTGTATCCTTATCTTTCGTTATTACTACCATCCAAAGCAATAATATTTTCTCCATTTAGTATGAAGGAATCTCCTATTCGCCGGCTAACCCGAAAAGTCAAGACAGTCTGCTTGAAGAACTATATTGGATAGCAAAAACAACTGTAAGTTAATATTAAATTTGTTTAGTAGACCAAGTAGTTAAGCTCACTTAGTAAATTTTATTGTAATTCTTGACCGCCATGAAAATGTTATCGTGGATAAAAATAGCGTAGGCAGACAGTTTGTTTAAGGTACCTCGATGTACAAATGACTCATGTGTAGCCAATAGATCTTGAGTGCTGATTTTGTGAGGCCTTCTTTCATGAAATACTGATTTTTTTTTCGTGATTTCCATCTGCATATCCAATCCGAGATATTGAACGTTCTAGGTCCGATTTTTGGAAATATTTAAATACCTTTTTTGGAATAAATAAAAACACAAATAACAATATTAATAACATGATACAATACTTTACGATCTTAATATACAAATCCTATCCATTCCTTCTTTAATAATATAAGAAGTCTGGAAAGAAATTGTCGAATGTTTCCGAAAATAGGATTAGGATAAGATGTAATGAGGATAAAAATGTGGAAATTTTATGATCTAATACGTAACGTTGTAGTAACGTAGGTACCAGTAGAATTACCTATCATTGTCACTATTAAAAAAAAACCTAAATTATCTAACTATTTTCAGGATAAGAAATAAAAAATGACGAATACAATTTTTTAACTGTAGCTCCAAATGGGTTGTTAGTTATTTAAACCAATGAACGACTTTTTTTTTGATACGCTGGTAAACTGAATCGATGTCATTAGAAACCCCTCAACGATTTGTTTACACAGATAATAATTTTTAACTTTCTAATAAGATCCTAGTGACGCTGACCAGATGTATCACACCATCTCGATTGAGGCGGCGTGCGTACTGGCAGTGTCTAACCTGACATCTCGAAACCTTGGTGTTGGTTCAGATTCGTATCTGAGCGATAGTATACGCGTAAGAGAAATATAATCCATACTTTAAAGCTGATCATTGAAATGCTGGTAACTGGACTGTCAACGTTATCCATCCAGTATTAAGGGCAATCTGCGCGAGTTGTTGACCTTGTAACCCAGATAATAAACATTTCATAAAAACTATATATTCGATTGGTTCGTAAGATGACAATTTTACTTGATTTGGACTACCTACATTATTGACTATACAAAAATCAAATATCCAAACCAAATTTCATAAGTACCTCTAGAAGTATATACCTATTTATTCTTAGTTTGAACCTCTAGCATCCACCCGCAAAAATTTTGTACTATTGTGCACTATTGTTAATCGTTAATGGCTTTATTTAACACATCTTTAATAAATAAATTTAAATTTAGAATAAAAATTTCAGGCATCAGATTACCAAAAGACGTTCGACGAATCATCGGAAAAGCTTTTAAAATCGCTTTTGGAAAAGAGAAAAAAGTTAAATCCTTCCTATCTCAGAGTGATGGCACGTTATGTTGGTCTGGGATTATTGGCTCCAACAAAGTTATGATGTACGTGTATTGTTAAAAATTTTGCTTTGAAATTTGTGACGTTTATAAGTTTTGCTAAATATATATTTATTTTAATCGGATGTCTTTTTTTGTTTAAACTGTCAAAATGTACAAATATTTAACATCCTTCTTAAAACTTAAAAAGTTGCAATGGCACATGTTCTGCGAGATATTCATATTATAGAACTAGTTGGAAGGTAAAATAGTGAAAAATAGGAATAATGTTTTCTTTACGATTTATATATATTGTTAGAGCACGTACAGCCTTGGCCAAAAGTATTAGGCACCCTACAACTTGCTGCATATTTCG
>DWPT01002277.1:0-16496 GCA_018251895.1 Agathymus mariae mariae | reverse complement strand
GTTCTGCTTACAGAAATGAAACTATTTCAATATAATATACGTATATTAAAAGAATACCATCAAATCAACATCACACACTCAATCAGTAGAAACGGGAGAGTGGTCGTGTTTTGGATAAATGATTTTTTTCTGTATTACTTGTCGTTTTTTCTTCAAGGGGCCGTGGTCCCAATCTGGTGGGTAGCCATATTTGTCTACGTCATCCCACCATTGTTGTTCTCCTGATCCCCAGATAAGGTACACGATGTTTGTCCCCACTAATACCGCGAATACCGTCCAGAAAGCGTAGCGCCATTGTTGGATTGTTTGCTAAAATCAAATGTTACGACATATTAAACGGAAAGAGAAATTCTTTCAAGTTATATATACGATTATATACTTGTAACTTTCAATGCAAGGTGAAATTGGAGCCTACTAAGTCAGTGAATATTATATAGGTCTCTATACATTACTTTACCTGTAGGGTCTCTTAACAATATTAATACAATTAGAGATGACGATAGTCGAAGTCTTTAAAATGTAGACTTTTTTGTACAAAATGTACAATTTCTTAGCATACTACTACATCGTAACTTACCATGTAGTGGTTATAAGTATATAAGTAAAAGTAATTCGATCCATTTATCAATTATTAAAATAAAAATAAAAATATTCTTTTGGAAATTATAGTCGATGCTGTTGAATACTTAAATACATTAACATATTGATTCATGATGTTCAAATTATTGTAAAAATCGCTTTAATCAAGGTAATTTTAATATAACATTAGTAGTAAATATTGCTGCCACTAACAAACATTTTAATATACATATATGCAGCTAGAAGTATCATCGACACATAATATGTCACAAAATTATATGTTCCATATATAAATAAACAAATAATAATTATAATAACCATATAATTATATTATTATAATTAATACTATTTATTAATGTGTGATTTAAATAATTATATTTGATAGTTGCTAATATAGTCGTGAGTCCACTTAAGTTTACAGTGTGATACATTGCATTGTTAATACCGGCAGGAGTTTTTAAACAAGCTGAGACAATTTGCATTTTTCCAATTTTTTTCCGGTTTACTTTACTTTTAGCTGACGTAATTATCTTATTATCACCTTTTCCTATTGTTATTGTTACTATCTCGTATTTTGTTATAAGGATATATATATATATCTCGTCTTTTGTTATAAGGAACTCATTGTTTTGTTTTCTTTTATGTCAATATCTGATTATCGAGCGGACATGCAACTGATGGTAAGTGATCTCCATCGCCCAGAGACCATTGATACCTTGCCGGCCAAGTAGGATGTGGATGACATTATTGTCCCTAAGAAACATTAAAAAGCAATTCTAAGTTGATTGCATGCAACTTGACATGCATTTTGACTGCATGAACGTTTCCTGTTCATGTGCTCCAATAAATCAATTTGAAATCTGTGCTTACTTGATTTTCCAACGAGACTTTAATACCTTCAGATCTCCTTTTCCTTTTTATTCTTGTATGAACTATAAAAATGCGTAATTAGACATAACATTTTTAATACCTAAATTATAATATATAGTTGTTTTTAAGTAGTAGCCTATTAGATAAATCATTCAGTCAAATTACTGACGATTCTCTAAACTCATCCACATAAAAACCAAATCTAACACAATGTGATTCAAAAACGTCATTGACGATTGATGAATTGCGATTCTTTAGAAACACTTTTTATCTCAAGTAATTCAAATTTGTTTTGTTTAATTTATTCGTAATGCCTTTACAAAAAAATTATGTTACAACAGGAAATGAGAATCGAATTGGTTTCCGGACGGTTAAAAGTATTTTCACTTTTAGTTGTTAATATCGTTAGTTATAAAAATCGTTCAGTTATCATATTTCAATAGTAACATAATTTTCGTAATGAGTTTAAATCCGCATGAAGTATAATTGATGTTATCATACATCTATTTGTCTATGTATTCGCTGTATATTTGTCACGCTGAATTTACATTTACATTTATATAACATTTTAGTCATAACAACAATCTCTATGAGATTCCTCGACTTGCATAGACTTAATGAGATATAAAACTATCAATAACCGAATATAATCTGACACAAATTCCTGATCGAATATCGAATTCAGGACCCTATACTCCAGGGTATACAAACTTTGCTTATAAGTTTCAGAAATACTAATAACTTCCTGTAATTAAACTTTTATTCAAGTTCAGGATGTTTATTTCTTGTTGTTTACCTTCGCGACCCACAAATAAATTAATTCCTGTCCAGCAAATTAGGTCACATCAAGCTTTTTATTAATTATGTTGAAATATATTTTCACCTTGTCCATGGGCATTTGTTATACCAAAGGCACCGCCGTCGTAATGGTATCGCTTTTCAGGGGATAATAATAGCAAAGCACTATCCATGATCCATCTAAGTTTATTTAAAATCATAATTATTTTTAAATGTGTCGTGTGAATATGATCTTAATGGGTTAACTTCTTCAAAAGTCATATGATCACTAGTAAATATAATAAAATGTACACTATGGTGAATATTAAAATAAAAAAGATCATTTTAACATACTCACATCAGGTGTAAGCAAACCAATTAAATATGGCGTGATTATACCGGAAATAGCAGCTATTCCGTTCACGAACGCCGAACAAGTCCCTGCGTAGTTTGGCGCTATATCCATAGCATTGATCTTCACACTACTGTAGAATCCTCCCATGAATGCCATAGAGGCTATGAAGAGGCCGACAGCCTCGAGACGATCGCAGCCCGAGTACGAGGCCAGAATAATAAAAACCGCGGGCACGGAAGATGCTGAGGAAAAAATGGGCGGTCTTCCTTAGACGTGATGAATTCATGAGCACGTTTTTGGAGCATTCACTTAATGATTACTGAGGCACCAAATAAATAATCACAATTTTGTTTTGTTTCGGTGCCTATAATACAACCTTAATATATTTACTAGTCCTGTGATTAGTGACTTTTAGTGAATGATTCACTACTTATGGTACATAAATATGTTCTCCTATATAAACTATAACTGATGATTAAAATTAATAAATCGTAAATTTTAATGATGGGTGAAAATAAAAAAATAAAAACAGTCAATGTAAATATATACTGCTCCCTTATATTAGAGATGATGAGAAAAGCTCCACATCGATGACCAAGAATCGATAATCGTGTCACGAAAGTAAGCCGAGATATATTTAAATCATATTACATTCCAGTTGACTCCAATCTATCCTACTGTATATATGTAGCTGTCTTCAACACTTTTTGCACCAAAATCCGAATTGTTTTTCCATCGCTTATAGTATACGAATACTTACAGATTGTGGTGTAAATCTTTCGACCCGTGCCGATGCTGTGCCAGTTCTTTCGGATACATAAATCACAAAACGCAGCAAATATAAACGAGCAAATATACATAGCTACGTATGGCAACGCTGACATCAGACCTGTCTCTTTTATATTAAATTTTAGTACGTCTGAGAAATATTTTGGAAGATCAGTGATCATCGCAAAGTACCCCCAGTCATGCCCGATCTGTGGAGGGTGAGAATAATTTATAACATTCTCTGCATATGAATACGGTTTAAGATATATATTTTTACTTACTTAGCTATAATTTCGTCGGAAAATATTTTCTCAAGAGTTTACATCTTTTTTTAGTTTTATAGATATTTGTCTATTGTTCCAAGAAGTTAGATTTGAATCCGGCCGCTACTCTGATTTTTCAAATCATGTGCCTATTAGAAATCAGTCATTACTTGCTTCGGTAAAGGAAAACCTGAGGAAACCTACACACCAGAGTTCTCCGTGATGTTCTCAAAGGTGTGTGAGTTTTACCAACCCGTACTCGGTCAGCGTGACGGACTATAGCCTTAACCGCTCTCATTGTGAGTGGACGTCGAGCCGAGCAATGTGATAATTATGGGTTGTATCAAGACAATGACATTTGGAAAATTTTACAAAAAGTTAAAAACTAATTATTAATATTAAATCCGTAATAAAAAATACATTAATATTAATTAAAGTTGACATTAGAATGTTTTTATTGTGATCGAAAGTAGTTGTTTAATGTTTCTTACCGCAGCCATTATCAGTACCCAAAGAGGTGTAGATCGCAATATAGCTTTAAATGGTACAGGCTCCAATTTTTTATGCAAACCGGATGCAATTACATTCTCGTTCAAGTACTGTTTTTCTTCGTCAGATATAAATGGATGAGAATTTGGTGTACTGTAGCATAGAAAAGACTAAAAAGCAAATAATTTACATTTTAACATTTATGTTTGTGTGTATGAATATACAATATTGTTTACGAGCAAGCTACCGTAAAAGTTAACCAAGTTTTACGCTATATTTGTAAACGGACTTATATAATGATTTCTTAATTTAAAACCCGTTTCTGGACGTATGTCACTAACTTATTGAACACTGATAATACTTAGTTCTCTTGATGGTTATATACGTGCAAGAAATGGATATTTAACATAAATTTAGGTGCACGAATCGTAGAACAACCGAAAAAATTTATGGCATTTCTTTAAAAACCTAGTCGGATCATAAGTTCTGCTATATGTTTATTGTGAAAAAATTGACACGTTTGTTTTACAGCAACCATTCAGATACCAGCAGGAACTTACTAAAACATATATTTTTATACGGTTTTTTACTGTAGTTATTTTTATACTATAGTTATTTAAAAACTACCCCTGCGATTTTGAAGCAAGCCTTCAAACTGCGCGGCCAGTCGCCTATAGAAGCACGAACGAAGTCCATATCCACATGGGCGGTTGTTTTGATCAAGGATGCCTGAAATTACTTTAAATCAGGATAAGGCTTTGAGCAGGCTTTTTCCTCCAAATGTTAAGGTGTTGTTTTTCCGCTACAACAAAACGTTCTATTTTTCATCGATAACCCCGAATACCTAAGTCTTCATTTAACACCCCTTAAACCGTGGTTTTGCTTAACTCCATCTGAATGGTCAACAGTTTCTGGTTACGCGTGGATTTTCTTTGAGTTCGCAAGTTCAGTTTTTATCACTGCTGGAGTCCTAACATTACAAGGGCGTACACTCGTTTTCTGTGTCCTATTGGAGCGATAAATGAATATTTTTGTTAAATTGAAAATTTTCAGTAGTTCGAAAATCTGATCTAGCACATAACCACACCGACACTACGCGACAACCGCAACTCGATCTTGTCTTCTTTAAGCGTCCACTCCATGTGCACATTTTTATTTTTTAACATTCGAAATTTGAATTCAATAAATATTTTTGTGGCCAGCATTCAAAATTCAAAAGTTTCATTATGTAACAGAACCTATGACCCCACTAAGTACGTTCAACGGATAACCTTTCAATTTATCCGTTATATTTTTGTTATTTAACATATTTTTGAATGGAAATATTACTTTTTTTGTGGTTTTAGCATAAACTTATTTTTATAAATTTATATTTTGCAAATTAATTATTTATAACAAAAAATAATAAACATATGATATATCAAGAAAAAATAACTTTATAAAATATTCATATTAATAGATAATAATTTGTCAATTTACCCAGAATATAAACCAAACAACTCCTAGTCCTCCAAAGCAATAGAACACATTGGCCCAATCACCACCATGCGTCAACAGAATCCCAGAGATATAGGGACCAAAGATGTTTCCAACCTGAGCCCCTCCAAATATCATTGCGCCAAAACATGACCTCTCTCCAGGCGGCACCCACCTGGCAAGTAATAACACAAACGCTGGTGTTATCGGACCCTGTAATTTGAAAAAAATATGAATGAAAGCTAATCTACTTTCCGCAACGACAGATATATTTTATAATCATAATATACATAGTAAACAACAAGGGACAGTTTCAGCCTGGATACTGGTAACTGAGTCGAAACATACCATAGTCCTATTTCAATACGGTTACCACTCACATAGCAATACATGTCAATGTGGATACAATGTAATATGTTCATAGTTTGTATGGTAATGTCAGACTATAACATTTACTTATGGGAACAGATTGTTAATAGAAGGACTGCAGTGTAATTTCGGGTCAAATTTGAAATTCGTCACATGTCGTAAAATAGCAATACCATTCATAAACAAATATATAATAGCTTTATTATTCGATTTTATAAAACATCCGATGTTATTAAAATTATTATTTCTCACAGAAAAGCTTTCTGTAATTCCATGTTTAATTTTTCTTAACATTATAAATATACGAAATTACACTAAAAGTAAAATTGAATATTTGAGGTATATCTCAAAGAGTTGTAATACGTGCTATAAGAGAGACCACATTATTTTGAAACATTCACAATTTTTGTTTACAGAATTAGTAGCATGATTCTGGCCACCTGTGATAAATAAAAAAAATAACATTTAAATATCGTACCTCACCAGCGCCCTCTATAACTCTTATAAAAAATAGTCCAACCGCGCCACCTATAGAAACTGCAAGAGGTGTCAGCGCTGTTGCAACAGATGTTATAAGAAGTCCAACTCCTATAGTCCATTTACCACCAAATTTCTCTGCGAGAAGACCGCCGGGTAGATGAGTGATGACGTAACCATAATAAAACGCGCTCAAAAGTAACCCTTGGGTGGCTTCATTCCAGTCGTAGCGGTCTCGACCCTGAAAGTAATTATTTTCTGATTTAACCTATGTCGTCATATAAATTTTAAAGTAATATGTTCGTTTAAAACTTAATGAACTTCACAGGTTAAATATTGATATAAGTTACGAAATTTATGATTTTAGTTACTTCACTGTGAAAGAAATAATTAGGACGGACAAAAACTCAATAACAAGTGCATCGAATGTCAAGCAACTATAGATATTGTCAGATATTAAGCCTATTTAATTAACGATGCACAAGCAATCTGTATACCTAAAACCAATATATTAGAATTATTCAAATAATGCTTTTAATAGTACGAAAATGAATGTTAAAAAATATAATGAAGCTTCGAGAATTAACCAAAGTCCTTAGTTAACCAAAGTTAGGGTAGCTAATTAACCAAAATGCTAGTACGTTGTTAATAAAACAAGTCATGTTAAAATTTAGTCAAAGTAAGTTATATTGGAACTGGATGAAAAATAATTACCCCCAATATCACTGTAGAGTTACTAGAAGAGCCGGGATCGCTGCTTGAAATTTCCGGACAAGTTTCCCCAATTATATGTTCGGATGACTTCGTATGGAGCACCATTTGTGTTATAGTCATGCTCAAACATACTCGCATCGTGAAGGAATTCGCCAATGCGAATAGACCCAAAAGACCCAAGACATATCGCTGGGGTATAAATATTACTGTAATGAAATTAATCAGAGTTTGGTCCGTGTTTCCTTAATAAATCTCTGTATATTCGTAACAAAAACCTGCGTTCAGTTTTAATTTGAAGTACGTATATTGAGTTTTTGTTTTTATTTTACTTAGTTCTGAACTGCAATTGTGTTTCAACCTCGAGTCCCAGAAAACCTCCCTTGTTTGTGGTACATTCTGCTAAAAAATGGACAAAGTTGTGGCAATAGCGACACCTTATCACTAGATGGGCCGTTTGCTTATTTTTCTACTGTTTACATAAAAGTGGTCCTTAATACTGAATTCTGAATCAGATGTCACAACCAACAGAGCCGTCGACAATCAAATGTTATTATTCTTACTTTATGTGTGTATGCGTGGTGTCGGTTATGACCTACGCCGCCGAGAGATGGTCCATGAATTGGAGCTAGTCTACGAGATAAAGATATCGGTATCGGTATAGAAAAGGTTCGGCATTTCTTTGCAGAATAAAATCCGAAACATGGGTATCTGGCAAAATACTAAGGTGGACATAATTATATATCTTAAAACCGATGGCCAATGCCGCTAACGTGTTCTAGAACAATGAATTGGCATACGTAGTGTGGGACGGCCTCCATCACGATACAACTACGACCTTAAGAAGGCAGGTGGTACTGGTTGGGTGAGATCAGCGGAGGACCGAGTGTTGTTACACCTGGGGAGAAGCCTTAATCCAGCAGTGAATTAATGAAGAATGATATGATGATGCTGATTTATAAATGACCAATAACACGCAGGGCAACCTACATATTAAACAAAAACCAATAAAACATAAAACCTATCATATCTAAGAAACGAATAACATCTATGTATTTGCTAACATTAGCATTAACCTCAAATAGATAACTCGTACAATTTATTATTTGCAGTCGGAAAAATCTTTAATCAGTAACATCAAGATATCGAATCAAGTACATCGATAAACCCATCAATTATTATTGATGATACAGCCAAGGAAACTGATTAGCTATAGATAACCGCTTTAGCGACGTTTATAGAGGTGTTCTATAAACTACTTGGTTTTTACAACTTCCTTTTAAATGACAAGATATCACGTGTATTCTATTTTATAGTGGATAATCTTATCTACCTATCTATCTGTTTATCAGCATTCCATAGTTATTTCATGTTATCTGTTGAGAAGACTGTTCACGGGATTTATGTCAATAGTTGATAATGGAGCAGATGGAGCAAACATGCTATGGTTGGCTGTCGGTATTAGCATAAACATAGCTCCTCAGGATTGAGAGAGGACTAGATGAAAACGGCGTCAATTTACTTAATATTTTACCCCAGAAGTACATTTACAACACTGCGACAAAATAATTACCGTAATGTATTCAACAAAAAAATTTTAAACATGTTTATCGCCCTATCAGTATAAGTAAATATTAAATGAACTGAGCTCTTTATTGGCTGGTTTCGTTTCGTCCCTGAAATTTATATGTAAGTGGTTTGCGTCTTTTTATGGCTTTTATGGATAAGCTACTTAACAACAAGCTATAGTTGATTTTCCATGAAAATTATTGTTAATATTTTATATCTTAAAGAGGCAATTATCACAAATATGTAAGAGGGTTTTGATTAAATTAAAATAAATGTCCCAAAACAATAGTTACATAGTATAAAAGTCAGTCTGTATGAAAGATAATCTAAAACCTAGTACACATGTTTTCACGGGATTTTAATAATATAATAATCCACGGAGAAGATTTAAAGGTATGAGGTGTACATAAAAACGACTGAAAACAATTAAAATAATAATTATTACTTTAAAAAAATTAACATATAAAATATTATTCTCATGCTTGTAAAGTAACAAACAAATATAGGTACTTACAGAAATTGTTACAGATAAAACAGTTAATTTATTTTTTTAAGAGTGTATAATGTGTTGTTTACCTCTGTTTAATATAAGTCTCCATCCAGTAAGAGTCATCTTGTATCATTTACATTAAAAAAATAACAATCGCCAAACCCGCACAACACTCTCACATGTAATATCGTCAACAATGTTTTTAAGACTTATCACTTCATACAACTATTGTATTAAATATTCACATATTAACAGTATCTCTCATCTAAAGCCTTAAAGTGATGTAATTGTTATTCAGACTATTAAAAACCTGATTAAGTAACAAGTTAAATTTAATAAAATTTTTCAATGTCAGTCGAAACACTATAGTGCTGTATTTAAGGTAATATTCCGATATCCTGTCTTGTCTATCTTATATCTATAAGATAGATAGATACTAGTGGATTCAAAAAATATCTCGATCGAAATGTCTAAGCATTTTTTTTTTATTTACTAGGTGTGGCATGTACAGGAATCCATTCGTGAGTTCAAACCGGTCTCATTTGCTTGCGGTACTACAATCTGTTTAACAACGGAAGAAGCAATTATGAATGGTCTGTCCTGTTTTATTTCTCTTCAGATAAGTGGATAATTTTTTATCCGCTTGGCTAGCCACCTTCCTGGTCGAATCTATCGTGAAATTATTCTGGTGTTTAAGAGAGCAAGTAATTAGAATTCACTTAATTTCCTTCTTCATTGGCAACATTTTAGTCATACGTCTGTGTACGACGATGTTTATTTACTATCAAGTAGCCTATTTGCTCATGGACAATTCTTTTTTCTCTTTTTTTTAGTCCGCGGGGTAATTAAAATGCCGAAAGCAAATAACTGACAGCTTAGTCAGGTATGAATACAATCGTAATACGAGTATTAAAACATTAATTGTAACAACATGAAAGATTATACTTTAACAGCTCAATAATATAACTAATCTGCATTATATTCGGATTTAGTAGAATTAGTATATATTTTTACCACAAAGAGAAAGGCAATACGAATAAAGTTAAATATAATTACAGACATAACTATAAATAGAAGTATAGAAATGTATTTTAATAGTAATGTTGTACGAGTTCCCTTTTGCTGTACAGTAGTCGAGAGATAATTACCAAATGCTCCGATCACTAGGGACGAAACACAATCTGAAAGAGAGGCCATTGTGAAACGTATGAATCCCACACTTCGCACAGTGTCCGAGTGAGGTGATGCCATTCTTGTGAGTTTCAGTGCCATAACCACAAAGATATGTCTGTTCAGTGCCAAGAAAAGCCCGTTCACCTTGATCTTCAAAATGTATCCTTGGACTGCACTAACCGTCTTCAGTTGGTGGAAGTTGAATTTTCATCTAACCTCAATTTTGGACGATTCATCGAGTCTGATGCTAAAGGTACTACAAGGAAACTTGGGTTTCTTGCGAAGCAGTGCAATGCAATGCAGTGGTGCAGGCGTACTTCACACCAAAGCAAATTTTAACCCTGTATAGCTCATATTTAACAAAACAATGATAACATGATAATAAAAACCTTGTTTCATAAGCTGAAACTTCCGGTCCAAACTTGAGGTCCATTACTAGTGTCAATACTAAAAAGACTTGACATACGGAAGAGTGCCGGCAAAGACAGTCTTCCTTCGGTATTCCTATATAGATGTGTCAAAACTCTCTCGCTACCTGTTTGTATAATTTTTAATAAACATCTCTTATCAGGATTCTTTGCTAGCGATTGGTAAAGCACCACAATAGTACCTATTTACAAAAAAAATTGGTTCAAACCTAATATCAAACTATAGACTTATATCAATTATTTCCATTTTATCTTAAGTTTTCGAAAAGACAATACTTATAACAATTATATTTTTGACATTGAACTCTACCTCGTTTTCCTTTGTAAACCTGACTGTCCAAACCGATTTATTGGTTTATATTTATCGGGCACTGTAGGTCCCAGTTAAGAAAATATTTGACCATACATATTTTTATAATAATAAATCAGTAATACTTCTTGGTGTTTGTATGCATAAGAGAATGTGCGCAGGAATTAAGTACACTATTAGATTACCCCATCCCCTTTCTAAATGGAACGACACGATAACCTATCCTTCCGGCGTAAACATCCCTGCGATTTGGACGACGCGATTTGATTCGTCGTTTGTAATTCGTTTCCCGTTTCCTTTCGATTTCAGTGTGAATGACTTTAATACTGCGAGAGTATTTTTCTAAATTGACGCGTCATACCATCTAAGGCTATATCGACATGTACCATCAAGTGGAATTGTAGTCAAGCATTCACTTATAATTAGTAAAAAAATAATAATAATAAAATCTACAAGTTTACATAAGATTTCAAAAAAAACATCGTAAACTATTTTTATTATTATTACAAAATAAGGTTAAATACCAAGCAAACAAAAGTTCCAATTGAAAGTAGCAGAAATAGAAAAAAATGGTTTTGGCACTTCTGCTTATTCTACTTACTCTTTCAAACAATAGCAAATATTTGGTTTATGACGACTATCACTTACGATGAAACGTCAGTACCCGTGGTTTTTATCGTTTTATGACGTATGTACATCAAGAGCGGTTTATCATCTTGATCTATATCACTACTATGATTAAGTATTCTTTTGTTTTGTTCTTAATGGTTAAAATATGAATCTTATATACCTTCAAGATCTTTTTGTTATATTGGTTTAAATTAGCATCTTACTTAACTGATAATGTAATTTTTGTCTACGTAAAAATTTAAATTGCGATCAAGGTATTTTTTTTCTCATTAAAGGTCTCAGGAACTGGTATTAACATTACAAACCAAGTAACCAAAGTAGGTTACTTACTAAATTATCTTTCACTGCCCAACATCAAGTATTTATAAAATTGTATGTTTGCACATATTATTCTTATAAGGATCTCTTTTCATTGATCTATTAGCTACTGGAATAAATGAATATTTTGTTAATATTATATATAATAATAATATAAAGACGACCGGTGTTTGAAATTCATTAAACACCTCTGAAAATAGCAACCCTTCTTAATTAAGTTTAATATTATTTATCAAGTAAATGTTCGTCTTACCGTGTTCGTTCTTAATAACAAGTAAGTTGATAAAAAAGGAGATTGGCTTATAATTAACATAAGAATGAAGTTGAAATAGATATTTTTTTACACTTTTTTTTATATTGTCCTCGAAACGTTAATAAATAACTGGTTTTTTTATGTTTTCAAATAATTATTTTTACCATGTTTTTTTTTAATGTTTTGAAAGAAAATAAAGGATAAACGGGAACTTATCACGTCGATTTCTTTACTCACAACAGTGAAAAAATAGTGAGACTACTTTAGTACGCAGAATATTGGAATCGATAGGAAAACAGGTAATTTAGCATTATAAGAAAAAATAGTATAGATTATGACACTATGATCAGGACGCAACATCGTTCTGATTATTATGTCAATAAATTTATAAAATGCAGGAGGTATACTATATGTTGTAACCACTGGAAATACATAATTAAATACAACATATTAGTTTGACTAATTTACATTAAAGAAAATTCTTACCTAATTAAAATTATTTGGATATTCATGCCATCTCGATATTTCAAAATGTTCCGGAGTAAAACTAAATTTGATTATATTAAAGGTTTCACGTTACCTTAATTAAGAGGTTCGATCAAGTACGTATTTTATGTTAGATTTGAGAATATCAAACGCATTGTGCATACTTCGTTATTATATACATAAGCATTCTGTGCCGATGATACGAGTACCTTGAACTTTTCTGTGCTGGGCCTAAGCTTTCGGGGCGATGATGAAAATTACAGAGGTTCATGTTTCTATTTCTGTATTGAAAATGAAACACAGAGAATATTGTCAAGCTTTATTTATTCCTATAAGTACTTAAAACTTAAATATTTATATATACATAAATTTTCTAATTTCCTAAACTATATTTTTTCTTATCATCGATATTTGGTTGTTCAGAGTCTTTTGTTCTCATGGGGAGTGGTCCATGTTTCCAACTGTCAGGATATCCGTGTTTTTTGACATCATCCCACCATAGCTGCTCGCCTTTCGCGAAGAATACATACACGATGTTCGTGATGACAAGTACCCCCAAACACACCCAAAAGGCTACCCGCCACTGTTTGAGTGTTGACTGTTGACAAATAGAGATTATTATTTTGGAGTAAGCGCTAATACGATTAGAAATATATCCAGAGTAAACAATTTAAAATAGGAGTTTAAGTATTTTGATACAGTACTATACTATATTAGTCTATTTAAAACTTGTAAACTCACAATAGAACTAAAGCCTCATTTGACTCTTACTAATCTTAGTTTGTATTAATTCTTCAGTTAGTAAAATTATACTTTTACAAATACAAAACAATGTTTTAAAGCGTTCATAACATTACGAGCTTTTGTTAATCACAAGTGAACAACGGATAATGACGTAATTTCTTAAACACCGCTTTATTTGGGGAATACATTAGGCAATGGAACTAAATAGTTACATAATATTATCGGGAGCCTTTAGACAGCACACCTAGTGATTGGGTTTAACACCATATTTATTGCCGGTTTCATTTATTTTTGACAATATAAAACATATTACTTACATCTGGCGTCAAAAGACCAATGAGGTACGGCGATATAATGCCAGATATGGCCGCTATTCCATTTACCATAGCAGTTGTAGTACCAGCATAGTTAGGGGTAATGTCCAAGGCATTGATCTTCATGCCGCTGTAGTAAGCTCCCATCAATGTCATAGCAGCAATAAACCATAAAACAGCAAGCATGGTATCACAGCCAGAGTAGGATGCAAGAATTATGCAGATAGCAGGACCAGTTGCAGCTGTTGTAAGAAATATTAAATTTTAAATAAGATGTAGCAAGCTGTAATGATTTTCAATTTTACGAGGGGTCTGGATAATAAAATAGTAATCATTGCCCTCGACATTGGAAACCATCACAAAAATTTTGAATACAAAAAAGTTCTTCAAAATATTGTCAAAATTGTCAAGTCTACTAATTCGCATTTTACTAATATGTACAAGAATTAAGATTATTGAATATTTGATAAAAACCGTGGTAAAGTACGCTCCACACCTTTTCATAAAGTCCCCAAGAGGTTGAAACCAATTAAAAGTTTTCGTGAGCTTACCAATAGTTGTATATATTTTTCTAGCATTCTGGATACTGTGGTATTCTCGTTTGACACAGAAATCGCAAAGGAGACCGAAGAAGAATGATGCTATCCACATAGATACGTATGGCAAGGCTGATAATAATCCAGTGGACTTAATATTGAATTTAAGGACATCCGTCATATATTTGGGTAAGTCGGTGACCATAGAGAAATAGCCCCAGTCATGTCCGATCTGCAAAATAAATAAAAACAATTGGTATTGATTAAAATAATTTCATCGAACTTAGATTTAATATTACTTTGTTGAAATATTTTAGTTTTTTTTTAATAAAGCTATGATGTATCTGCCTGATACCTACCTAATAGGGAAAACATAAAATATTGTATGTGCAATAAAGTATAACCATGATGTTAAATAAATCGTTTTGAAACTTACAATTACTGTGAAGTTTCACAAGGTTCAGCTAATTTAGGTCCTATATAAAAAAATACTTACAGCGGCAATAATTAGACACCAGAGAGGCGCCGACCGTAGTAAAGCTTTCCATGGCACGGGGTCTAATTGTTGCGTTTTACTGTGTATTAATGAATCTACGTTTGCGTTTAAGAACTTTTTCTCTGCGTCTGATATAAACGGATGCGTATTTGGTGTACTGAAGCAGATCAGGCACTGAAATTTACCATGAATATTAAAATGAAATCAAAGTAATTTATTCATATAAGTAACAAATGATACAATTAAATATTTTATACTTACTTCTACTTAAAGAGGGTAAGTATCATGTAGAAAAAGAAACGAGGAAAATTGATACTTAAAGATCCAGGAGGGACGAAGGAATGAAGGTTATGTAAAAGAGGATGAAAGAAGGATGGAGAAGATGAAAGAAACCCTTAATATAGAAAACACCCACTCTCAAGACTCAACTTTCTGCATGATAGAATCAGAAGCCAGGATACACACATAACACTTACACTTTATATAAAATAATTTAAATATGTGAACAATTACCCAGATAATGAACCAGATGAGACCACAACCTCCAAAGAGGTAGAAGACGTTCTCCCATGAGCCTTCATGCATAATCAAGCCGGAGAAGTACGTTCCAGCAATATTGCCGATTTGCGCACCACCGAAGACTATGGCGCCCATTCTTGCTCTCTCCTGCTTGGGTGCCCATCGAGATATCATGCACATGAGTCCTGGCATCGTTGGTCCCTAAAATTTAATATTTTATTAATTTAATCTATGTTTATATAAACAGCAAAAAAAACCTAAGAAATATATTAAACCATATATATATATATATATATATAATGCCTTAAGTGTAACAAATAACTGTCACTTACTAACTATTACATGCTTAAAGATTAATATTAGACAATTCCGTACCCCAGTTGGTAAGGACGTCCAGGTTTGATTCCCGGATTTTACATTTATGTTCTTCTCGCGTCATTGTTAATCGTATGTTGTTTTTATAATATTTTTCATGTGTAGCCCATAAATACGTAACCCTTCCTAGTGAATTACTATCTAATGGTAAAAATCGCATTAAAATATCTGCAGTCATTTTTGATATTATCGCATTATGAGACATACAGTTAAATCTTCTGAAAGATTTTCTCTTATTACATGGTTTTAATTAACGACATATCGGCATAGTTTTATACAGAAATTTAGAGAAATAAATAATAATTTGGTTTTTCATGTGTAATAATAATAATAATAATAATAATAATGAATAGTAATTATTTATAACCTTTACATACCTCTCCCAAACCTTCAATTACTCGTAGAACGAACAACGCGGAAGCACCTCCTATTTTTACAACCCAAGGAGTCACAAACGTACAGACGGCAGTTGATAAGAGTCCCAATCCCAGAACCCATTTGCCTCCATACTTTTCCGCTAGTATACCACCAGGGATGTGAGTGATGACGTACCCATAGTAGAAAGAACTGAGAAGCAACCCTTGAGTCGCTTCACTCCATTCGAATTTCTTTGAACAGAAAAGAATATTGTATCTCAAAATAAAGTTAAATCTACTGTTGTAATCCTTTATATTCAACGTATGTAAGTTCAAGTTTTTTTTTTTTTTCAAAAATACAAAAA
>DWPT01002276.1:0-16498 GCA_018251895.1 Agathymus mariae mariae | reverse complement strand
AATTTCATTTTAATCGGATGTACAGTTCAATAGTTATAGCGGAACAACCGAAAAAACGTCTATAGATTTATATATTAGTATATAGATATAGATATCAATATAGCATTTGTTTATATCAATATCTGACAATCCGTGTCAAAAATGAGGTTGGTGTAGATAAACTTTAAAAGTTTGAAATAAAAAGATATACAAGTTTATTATTAGTCTGTAGATAGTGGTAGCCAGCTAGGTGGATAAAAATCTGACCATTTGGCAGGCGTCTTGTCGGGATGACACATGTTTACGTCCCATTTTCAGCAGGATACACGACAAGCAGACAAGGTTTGTTTGACTCAGGAATGGATATAGGTACGTTGAGCGCAATTCCACGTCTATTTTATTAATATCTCTCGACAATCGTCGTGTTTCCTTGCGTTCTTTATGTTTTTGCTGTCACGTTGATTCATACCAAAGTACAAGGTTAATAGAATACAAGCATCGGCACTAAAATGTTGTACAATCCAATTAAAACTGATGATTAGGTAAACACATAAATGCATCAATAGTTATTGGAAACTAATATAATTTGTATTTAAGTTATCAGGTTACAACAGGCCGTAGGTAATTTCTTATCAGATACCGTTGAAATACGTTTTTAATATGAATATTAATTCACGGTTAATACGGACTTATTTTCTTTATAAAATGCAGTTATGAAAAAAAAGCGTTTTATTTTATTATCTGTATTTTAAATACACTTTCAATTGTTATATTTAAATCTAATAGTCTTTAACTTTCAATGTCACCAGGTTAATAAAGCGAAGAGAAAGTTTATTACTATTTTGTTGATTTATTTTGTTGAATTAAGGATGAGAGAAACCGATAAGATGTTTTTTTCCGTTAATCCTAATGTCAATAAAGCTCAGTTTTTTTTATTAAATTGTCTTAAACAACGTGGCCGATTATTCATTATCGAGGCCTGAGAATTACAAGCGTGGCTCCAGCCGGGATCAAAAGCCGGTTTCACGATAACAGCGCCAATGCATTGCAGATATTACAAAGAAAATTAATCGCCTATACACGCAAGGGTCTAATGTAACCATGTGGATATATTAACAGTACAGAACTACGTCTACCACCATTTCGGACTTGCAACGTTCTTTGTTACTAAGTTTTACCCGTTAATAATGCCACCATATCTTAGCATATTGGTTATTTATTTTAAGAATTAAGATACAAACTTAGTTAAATAAATATAACACCGTCAGATCCCTGTAACCCGCTTGGTAATTAGCCCGCCTGTTGAAGGAAAGGTCCCCCGAGTTCCATTTCTGACGCATAATAATACACATATGAAACAGATATAAATATGGGGTGTTGACTGTTTGATATAATGGTATTATCTTAAGTTAGCATAAATCATTACCTACTACCAACAGGACCGATAGGAGTGTTTTTCAAGTCAATAATCAATAAAATAAGCAATATTAATTTTTTTTCTATAAGAATGGTAGAGAATAGAGAAAGATTATTCCACAGCTACTGCTCTAGTTAAACAAAAATTTCTTCCAGACTATCCTGTGATGTGGAAACGGACGTTAAGTGAGAACAAATTATTTTAAGAATAAAAATATACCTTACTAATTACGTATCCATGGTTCACATCAAATCACATCTACATGTGTTATATAGAGGAACTCGGTAGTAAACATTTGAAACTAGTAATAAAACTTTATTAAATATTCAGTATTTCTATGTTTCCTAGATTTATTCAAAACAAGTGACGTTACATTGCGGCAAAGCCTGGGTGAGACCGAGTTGTAATTTTTAAGGAAAACCGCCCACACCATTTCAATAAAAGATCACCACTCAGGTAGAGTATTGCATTCGACCGTGTGCTGTTTTCTAAAACGGTGTATGACTTCTAGACGAGAGAGAGGGTTTCATCATTGTTCTCAACTGAATTATATTGTTTATGATATTTGTGTAAAACTCGCATTTGAAGTGGTTCGAAATGGAGCAAGACAACCTGGCCGCATTGTCTTTGAAATATTTAACCAACAGTTTGGAGCAGGTGCGTACCAGAGACAAACACATTTTAATTTAATATCGGTATGTTGTGTCGTTTGCGTTATTATAGGTATAAGTTATAATGAGGTACGTAAATTAAAAATAACTTGCCATATTATTTTAAAGAAGAATAATGCAAGGTAGATTGCAATTATATTTTATTAAAAGGTTTCTTTATATACTATTAGTAGTAATACACGGAGCAATAATAAACAATTTGTTTTATTATTGCAATGAGTATTTTTAAATTCATAAATAGTTAACGTCACTTCCAAAATTGTTTATACTATATTTATATTTAAATAATTTTTATATAATCAATATAAATCATACATATTTGACATACCCACTTTAGTATTCTTAGTATTTATACGTATGGCTCTCCTTGTCGCACGATATCACCCTGTCTTGACTCCCTCGGTCCCCCTTAACACGTGACGTGACGGAATTTATGGATGATTCCTTTTTTTTTTTGTTTTCGAGGGGGGAATCCTTCAAAAGGTACCGGGTGCCGTGGGGCAACACCGGGTTGTGCGGGATTTTTACCGCACTATAACCCCGCCGGTGGCCTTCCTCAGCGCTATGTACAGGGCTCTGGGATTTCCAACGAAACGCAACCCCAGAAACCCCCTTTCAGTCGCCTCTTACGACAGGCAGGAGATACCAAAACAAAACAGACAATACTCCTAACTACCTTCTAACACCTCCGATGTGGCTTAATTTTGTGTTGATTATGACTCTGGTCACCGGTCATTAGTCACTGGTCCAGGTCCAGGCATCGACTGACGTGGCTACAGTTCTCCTGTAATTTCCGATGGTCATGATCGATGGATGTATGAATGATGATGAACTAATATAGATAGAAACACACAATTCAGATAATGCGCTCCTTTTATGACGTAGACACCAACTTAGGGATGATTTCTTGATATTCCACTCCTAAAAGGGGTTTAATTGGGGTTGAAATTTTTGCTTAGAAATCCGTTGATTTTTAAACAAACATCATGAAACCTCGTTAATTATATAATAATAAATTGACTGATCCAGTGATAGTCAACAATTTTGACATAGATTTAAACAAATCCAAAAAGTAAAAAATCTCTATATTTTTTATATTATCAACACTGATTGAAACTATATTTCAACAAGGACACTATGGAGATAGTCCGCGAAATTGGAATTTCATACAATTTATTACCGAGGTGAAAACTTATTTTGTTATATATATTCAAAAGCATTATCAATTCGTAATTATGGGTTTTAATAAATAATTGCAGAAATGGCTTGGGCTTATCTTTGCTTTTATTTAATAAATAATAATATTTATCGAAGCGATGTTGGATTGATAATGTTAGTTTCATTCTTATCGCGACAAACAATTAAAATAAAACAATTATTCGTCAAGCAAATACATCTAATACTACGACATATTTTTAACATTTCCTTATTACATACATACACTTATACCTTTGCTATATGTCTGTTAGTAATACTACAAAGGATATAAGGGATTAAACTAATCTTTCATATCACCTATGTGTCCAAATCAGATAACATGAAACATCAACTTATATTACGTAGATACGTTTACTTTATCATTTGGCAGAATGTCTTAACGAATGTACTGGCTAGATAGCACTTTTAATACAAAATTAAATTTAAAAAGCATAGTAAAAATGTTGTGAAACTGAACAGCTTATATATGAAAACGACGAAATGCCAGGTCTTATTTACTACAATCCAGTGATGTGCAATAACACTATTATTTACATAAGACTGAAAATTTCTAGGAATATATACCCGTAGGGATATTACAGATAGTACACAATCAAAAAGGCGGGCTCTGGGCTACGAGCGATATTTTCAACGAACAGGAATGAACTTGTAACATTGATAGATGTAGGCATGTACGGTATTATGAAATAATAAGTAAAATAAGTTTTAACTTTAGAACAAAACGGCTTGTTCATCTCTTTTGCGGGATAATTTTAACACTTGCATCTGTTTTGTATATCAATTTTTGGGCAGGACAGAAAAAATATTCTTTGAAATTTGGTTGCGTGCTACGTCCCAAATACGGGGGTCCATTTTATTCTTTTTTGTATCTTTTTATACTTCTAGTGCACAACAAAGCATATTTGTATTTGTAAATGTCGTGTTAAAGTGTTTATAATATTTTATGACGGGAATATTCAAATATTTTGTGATACAGCAAAAGATGTAAACAAGTCGTTATCTCTCGTGACGAAGTAATAGCCGTCGATAAATAACATTTATATGTTCAATAACACAAATAAATATGCTGCTATGAACTTAATTCTCCTCGTATAACATATACGAGTCATAAATATCTATCATTGCCATTATCCCGTATAATGTAAGATGATAAAGGTAATATATTTTCTAAATTTCGCTGTAACTTTTATAACGGCTCCGTCATTTTTTTGCAATTTTTTATTCCATTACTTAAACTACGTAAAAAATGTTGTCGTGTTTAAATAGTAAAAAAATCCTACAATTTTATGACCTATTTATTGATTGATGTTTGGATTATTTCTTGGTAACAATGATCAGTTTATTTGAATTTGGAATAATATGTGTTCATCAAATTTTCATAAAAACTACGGATTATACAAAACATACCTACCTACAAATATTTTTTTTAAACGATCAAATTATCTAATGGTTTTCAAGAGAAATTACATGTATCTTCTGCATCTGTCTCAAAAATTTATTTAAGTATTAAAATTTTACTAATTAAATGAATAACAACACGCGGAGTTAATATAATTTACATTAATTAGCAATTAGTATGAGCAAAATTTTATGGATGACCACTCGTTATAGGCGTGTTCATAAGCGAGCGGCTAATGACTTTTCATATCATCTAAAATGCATCAAACACGTTTTTGCACTCGTGCACATTGTCCGTGTATCGTATCGCAGAGCATGTCACTATATCTCCTTCGATAACTCCCTGCACATGGCTAATCTGTGCGACTTTATTAACTGTATCGATAAAACGCGTCAAGTTATATGAAACTGCGACCCGACCTCTGGCGCTTGTCAGATAAACAATATTGTCAACTAGAACTATTTACATTTAGTTTAGGCTCGTATCGTATTTATTTCTCTGCCCCCTTGGACACGTCGAATTGGATAATTTGTTTTTGTGTGCGTATCACCAATATTGATGTTTTGTAAATATTACAGCTTAAATAAAACCGCGGTTTTTGTATATATATCGTTTTTTATTATTATTTAAAGCTTATCTTGAGTTTATTAAATAATAATAATAAGCATGGTCGTGCTCAAAATCTTTTTTTTTTAATAATAATAATTGAATAACTTACCATTGTTTTCATTATCAACCGATTAATAACAAAAATTGCATACACACTAATAAAGAACTTCCTCCTTTTTGAAAGTTGATTGAAAAGTCAGATGTCATGTTAAATTTTTCTTAATTTATATCGTCGGTATTCCCGGCTACTTACGATGTGGGCGTCGTCAAGAGGAGAGTGAATAGGCTATTATAAGTTAGTGCTTTCAACGTCTCAGAATAATACGCTTTATATAAAACATCTATTATATTTATAGAATCTGTTCCCTATTTTATCTAATTATTTAATCTGCTTACTAACAATCTAATCGTCTTTAACTACGTATTTAGCCAAGATACGTGAGATTTTGAGCACGACCATGCTTCTGTAGACTCCTAATAGCTAATGTAAATTAAACTCCTGGAGAAGCATATATTCAATGTTCTTCATACGATACGATGTCACAATACGCCTTACGTAGCATATTTCCTGTAATGCTGTATCTCGCTGGTCGAATGTGTACAGCGAGAGCGGTCGCTAGCGGCCAGTGTTAACGCGATATTCAGGAAAATAGGCCGTCAGCAGGCGAACCTCAGCCTAACGCGAGCGTAAACAAGTTGAAGTCGAAAGTAATCTGTGGAGATTTTTTTTCACGCGGGACAAAAGTAAAGCGTTTATTTATTCGTTGGTTTTTACTTTACTGCTTTTTAAGGGTGCAAAAATTATTTATAGGATCCTTAGGTAAGTGTATGGAAGATCTTTTTTTTAATTCTATGTTCTGATGATTATGAAAAAGTTGTTAGGAAATTTGTACCAATTATATCCTTTACTTTCAAAGGCCAAGGACACTACTAAGAATAAATTAATAATAGTCATAAATAATTAAAAAAACTTTAGATACATGTGATGATGCCAAAAGTAGAATTAATCGGGGGTATAAGCAAAACTGAACCAATTTTTATTAATACAAGTAATAAATTTTTGTAATAAATTAATTAATTGCTATATCATATTCAAGATGAAGATATTCAAAGTGTGCCGCAATTCAATGATAAGCCAGAACCAGGGGGTGGACCTACACATGACTACTTGACAAAAAAAAAACTCGATTTGTTTTGAAATTACAAAAACAAAATTCTTCGAAAATTGCCACCCCTTACGATATTTTTATCTACCATATCCACACATTTTTGTCGATATTTCTGATTTATTTGTTTATATCGGCAACCTAAGTAATACTGCTATCCAACACAATTCTTAGAAATGTTAAAATGCGTGTAGTTTTTGCACAAATAACAGTAAATATTATTCTATCCCTAAAATTTTCAAACATATCTACTTTCAGTCCACTTTCACTTATCATAGTGTCAAAAAAGAGTATGGAAACTACTGTGGCAAGTTTTTATAAAATTGACTCAACTAACCAAGTTTCCAAAATGGTATAATACTTCAGAAAAACTACCCACAAATAAAAATGTACTCTATTTCTATCAAAAATTAAATTTCATAAATTGTTATTATCACGTTATAATCACTTTTACTATTTACCCAGAACAGGTTTATTGTTACAAATGGAATTTGTATGGGACATGTGCGTCGTCACTTAAAGAGTCAGAGAGAGAGAGAGAGATTATACGTTAGAGGGAGATATATATTCATAAGGATTCTATTGGATAGCAATGCCTCTTACGTTGCAGATATAAAAAAAAAAAAAAACAGAAATGTCGATAAAACGTGGATATGGTAGGTAAAAATATCATAAGGGGAGCCAATTTTCGAAGTTTTTTTTTGTAATTTCAAAGTAAACGAAGCTTTTTTTTTGTCGAGTAGTCCTGAGTAGGTCCACCCCATGGTGCTGGCTTATCGTTGAATTTCGTGATACCCTGTATAAGACAATACGGCGAGTTTTATTACATTTCATCGTTAAGATATCACACATGTCATCATAATTTCATACAGTTTTCTGCCAAACAACGTGCTACAATTTAGCCTCAGTTCGACGGTAATTTTCCCCAGTTCAACGGTAGTCGAGTGACACAGTTATGAGGTGTTGAATTTTATCCGTTAGAAGTTACCCTGTATCCGATATAAAGCGGGTATACACAACACTCATAAACACTTTTACTCATAAATAGGTTTAATTTTCTAAAGACCATCCAAACCGCCCTAAATATTACAATACTATTGTCTATTTTGTGATCCTATTGTATGTTGATATAAACAGCCATCTGATCATCATCACGCGTCACGGTTGATTTGAGAATAAAAAGACGGGTAAAAAATTCCTACCATCACGCGAGTGCCGTAGGTTAATTTGGGTACAGTGTGTTACGACCCTCAACAAAATAACCCGTTTGCTGTAGCGTCGTCCGTTGTCGGAAAGATACTCTACGAACAGGGGAAATAGATGTTGGTACTGGAGGATGGGTGGAATTCCTTATACCTCAAATTTTTCGTATACTGCAGTGTAGTAATTGTTCGGCTTTGTTTATAATAATGCGGGTGAAAGGCCCTCGAAGCTTACAACCTTAGTCGTCGAAACCAGGGATGTTATGGAGGTCCGTAACCTTAACCGAATCCGATAAAAAAAAATCGAATAATTTCGGATAGCGATAGTCTAAATAAAATACGTTATGTCAGATTTTCGCCGGCAGAGCCGATACATTCGCCGCGGCGTTATCATTTTAGACAGTTTTTATTATTTATAAGTATTTTACATAAGTTTTTAATACTAAGTACATAATGACTACAAATAAACTCAAACTGTTACCTTGTAAATACATTATATTTTTTTCCAGACTTAAATCATCTAATATCCGTAACCGAAATTATCCGAAACAATCGTATAATCCGAAATAGTTTCATATCCATAACCGTAACCAAAACCGGTAAAATATAGTTCATATATCCGTATCCATATCCAGATCCGAAATTTTATATCCATAACATCCCTACTCCAAACCCACTAAATTAGAATAGGGTGTAAAGTTAACGATGAGGTCTTGGGAAACGACCAATTAACATATCTTAGACATCTATTAAGATGTCTTTTTAATAAACAGAATTGCCATTAAGAAGTTCATGTTGAGAAAATAACGTTAAGTGAAAGGATAACCTGCGTTGTGTCATGCAAACCTATAATCATAGCGATAATCACGATGAAGTCTATGTAAATAAGGATTTTATCACAAACTTCACAAGGTATCTGATGATTTAATAAATAACAAAATAAAGGCAACATAAAAACATATCACTGATAATCCTTCGATGATAACTAAATATTTAAACAAACAAAATAAACTAACTATTTATGTCCAGGGCTTTTCGATGGTGAGTAATCAAATGAGTTAGGCAAGTTCAGCCTGTTACTTAAACGAGGGATCGTGACTCTCAAAATTCTTTCCGTGCTGCTACCGACGTTGTGTTTGTTATCGTTAGATAGCAGCGGTCAAGTCGTTCGGAGAACTCGGAGAGGTATAACAACAGATATTTCGGTTGGTCATTTACACCTCTATCAACTTCGTTGGATCAGCATGGTGTTTCTGGGTCTCCTGAATGACGAGTAATAACTACGTCTAAGTAATAAATTAGAACTGGTTAGCACCCTAGATATTAGATGATTCGTATTTCTTGTGACGGGTTCATCCTAAAGTAACTAGTGTACATAATCCTAATAATAACCTAACTTAATTTAAAATATGTGCTGAGGAGTTACTTTCGAAGTTTCTTCTCCTCGATGATAAAGTACCTTTTTGAAACTGTAGTCGAAGCAATATGGAATTTGCAAAATGCCTAATCGATTTAAATTTGAATTTTAAATTATTTTTTGTGTTGGTTTGAAGCCTCGGTACAACGATGTTGTACGGGACTTTTCTTCGTATCTTTGTTATAATCGGTTCATAACCGACAATTCCAACAGAAAATTTAACCTCGCTGTATATAACTGGAGGCTCGATCGGTATGGCAGCTACCGACCGACATACGCCGAAAGAAATCATAATATTTACACGTGAATGATAATCGTGCGTTGGTAACAACCACATGCCGTTGATAAACACGGTTCGATCGCTTACGTTTCATTATCTCGGTAATGGTATGAGAAAATTACTCCGTGTTTATTTTCCAGTCGAATGGAAATTTAATTCCAATGCTGTTAGCGCTTATGTTGGAACTTGGTCGCGGTCGGAGTAATAAGTATACAGGTGTCGTTAATGTCGCCGGGTGGTTTTAGGTGATAAACAGCGGATGTTAAGAATGTGGGTATTACCTACAATAATTTTCATAACTGTTAAATATAAATGTGTAAATGTGTACAAATTGTTTAAAAATAAATCTCTTCTTTAATCTCTCCCAGGAATTTATTGCAGCAGTCCGTTGCCTTAGAATGAATATTATTAAATGTTAATTAGTAATTACGGTGCATAATTGACGACCCCGTAACCCAGTTGGTAGTGACCTTGCCTGCCGAGTGAGGGGGTCACGGGTTCGATTCCCGGCCGGGGCAGACATTTATGTGACAGATAAATGTTTGTTCTCGGGTCATGGGTGTTTATGATGTCACATTTGTGTAAGTCCACACCACCCGTAACACAGGGAATCCTAGTGCGGGAGTGTGAGTGTGTAAACGTATTATAAACGTAAACGTATTATAATTGGTTGTTCTAGTTACAGATACTAAATAAAAAATTAAACGTTATTCAACTTTAAAAAATACCTTATTATTACAATATTAAATATGTGTCTGGTATGTTATAAAATGACTAGTAACTAATGTTTACTAAAGACATCGATATTTAATCGATAAAAATATAGACTGAACCACAGAAACTTGTAAAAACTACTTCTTTGTAAACTTTACCATTTAGGAACAATCCAACACTCTATATATTGGCATATTTCATAATCATTTCCATACTTTCATAGGTTTAAATTCCGATCACCCCGCCACCAGATTTTTTTGGTTTGTCTATGGGTATGGTATGAACAACATGGGTTCTAAAGAAAGTATCGGCAAATCTTAATCGCGATTATAATCATTTAAGATATCAGAAAATCACCAAAAGTGGGTTTTTATAGAAAATAAAAAAATACCCAAACAATTAATATAAATTCTAGAAAAAATATATTTTTTTCTCTTTTCGTATTAACAATGATTTATAGTATACAGCTAGTGAATAAATTATTTGACATATTTTGTGTATTGAGCCATTTTTTTTGACGTCACAATGGTTTTTAGGAAAAAAAATGCTAGGAATCCAATTTCAAATCAGCTCTTATGATTGATTGATTGATCGTAATGCCAACCGTTTTGATTGTTGTAAAGAATTTTTTCAAAGAAGAACCTATATCAACACGCAAGCAAAACGAATTGTGGGCCCTTGCTAATTATAAGTGTGTATGAATAAATAAGGAATCTTTGGATATGTACTTAAATCTCTTACTATGACACGTAGTGACAACCTTGTAAACAATTATAGGGTGGTTATAGTAATTATAATTTGTATTTAGTATTTGAATGTAAATGCGGTTAATTAACTACTAAGCGTTATGTAATTATTAGTACATTACAATACAAGTTAGATATTATTATAGATAGTATTGCGAAGAATTTTGTTGAACTTATGAAAAATCATTATCAGCATCATTTTGAAATTATGTTAGTTTATGGCAACAGTGCGGTATATTTGAAGTCTTACATATTGTACTTGCAATTAAATATATAAACATTATGATTAATGTAACAATTGACAATCAACGTTAGGGTTTATTTGTCCATTTAAAATGGTAAATATCGTTGATTTATAATGTTTACTTAATAACTGTTTCAAATATTCATTCTGCTTAACACGATATTTAACTATATTAATCTCACCGTGGAATTGATTATGATGACTGAGTGTGTATATGAGATTACAAAATTACCCTACAGCTAATTTTTCTATGTTCATTGAAAAATACTTATACTGATTTTATACTGAAAAATAACGTAAACTGAACGAAAATGCATCATAATAATAATTGATCTCAAACACCGAAACCATGCGCTGCTTAAAGTAGCGCGGAAGTGAAATGATTGTTGAAACCTCTGTACTCATTGAATGCATAGTTTGAATAAGGTTTACTAGTTTATTATTGTAATACGAGTACAATGAAGGATGTAACTACATTATCGCATATCTTCATAGTATATGAGGCTATTATAGGCGATGACAACGATCTTATGGTCGAGTTTAAAAGTACAACGCATAGGTAACGGTGTTATATTGTTATTTTCATAATAGTTACAGTGTTGGACGTACTCTGTTCCGACCGTCATTTAATCTCCGGTTTCGCCTCGTTAAGTCTGCGCAGATTCAAAACAAGCCTTCTCATGCGTTTTACAGTTCAGTTTAGTAAGCAATGTGACGTCTCAACATGATCAACTTTTTACTGAAGGCCCTGTAGCCTAGTTGGTAGTGACCTCCTGCCTAGCGTGGGGTCCGAGTTTGGTTTCTGGCCGGGGCAAATTTTATGTCACAGACAAATGTTTGTTCTCGAGCTTTGTGATGTCATACATATTTGCGTACATCCATGCCAACCGCAACTCAAGGGATCCTAGTGTGGGTCGAGTGTGTGGGAGTAATTTTTACCATCTGTTAATTCAATTATTTGGATAATTCGATCACGGCTCTCTGACTGAGGCGACATATGACGTTACATTTACTTTCAACTTCTGCGACAAGCAAATATTTGTAACTGAATTCACATGATATTTATTTAAGCTTAGTTAATACGTGTCTATAAGAACTAAATGTTCGGTAAGTATTACCTATTAACAGTACCTACTAATCTAAGATGTGTACATAAATAAATTTCCAGCACTTTAATTTGCTCAATTAATCACTCGTGCAATCGATTTGATCATTTACGGTTTGTGTTAAACAAAAAAAAAAAGGAAAACTCGTTGCTCGCAACCAAAGAATACTGTATAAACATAACTGAGAAGATCGATACCTGGAAGCACGGCAGTGCTCACACCAAGTCGAGCGTAAAATAAATACTGCTATAACGCGCTTTTCTACAAGCATTCCAGTGGGTTTCGATGAATTTGACCATCTAATAAAACTAAAAAATAATAAATAGATATATGTATAAAGTTACCTTTTTAAATTCTCTGACTTTCGTTAAATATAAAAGCCTGACTCGGATATTCTGGCATTTTTTATCTAACATTCTCTAGGTAATTGGCACAGAATTTTTTTTTTCGACCGTTAAACAAGCTTAAATCCAATAGCCGCGGCTTCATATTAATTACTTTTTTTTGGACACAATTTGAATCAAGATTTGGCACGTTTTTACAGCATGTTTTTTGGCATAGTTTTAATTACACCATTTTCGAATCTGCTTTTTGTGCAATTTCATAGCTCTAGGGCCTCTAGGTTAATTGTTCCGATGCCAAATTGTATTAGTGCAGTACATATAGATATTCTGGTTTTTACCCTACGTATATTTTCCTAAGTCTTCTCAAGTCGTGGATTTCAACTAACTAAATAATAATAATAAACGTTTACACACTCAGCTCCCGCAACTATCATTAGGGTTGTGGGCAACATGGTCCACAAATGACATCACAAACGTCCGTCATCACAAACATGTCTGGCCCGGCCGGGAATCGACCCCGGGATCCCTGACTCGGCAGACAGTTTTACTAACTGAACTACGGCGTCGTCCGTACAAATCTAAGCAACTGACTAAACTAGAAGGCGGTAATGAGGATGTGAACAATTGTTTAGCATTATTTTATGTAAAAAATGTCGTATTTATTTTCTGTTATAAAGCAGCATTATCAATATTTAAAACAATGATTGAATACGTGAACTGTGTCGTATATATACGTACGTACATATACTAACGTATCGTATCTACAAATGGTAGAATATAATGTCACTGTTAATGTCCCTCGATGCACTTAGGTCTGCTCCACGCGGTAGATTTTTATGGGATTCTACCAACAATTGAACATTGAATTTACACGAGAATTGTAGGAAAATAATATATTCTTTGTTGTTTGTTGTTTTGCCTTTTGACAGCGCAGTAATTCCTTCAACTAAAACGCCCATCTGATTCCATGATGAGCTCATTATAATGGAAAGCATTATACGTAATTTACTCCTTCGTTACTGTAAAATTTTACTTTTTATCATAATTCATTTAACCATAATTTAATTATGTCACATTGTTGAGTGTGAAATATAAGATAACTAAATAATCGTGAAAGCTTATGTTTATTTCAATGACATAATTGTATACAGATAATAAAATAACTCGTGAAAAATAGGGACAAGTGTAAAATGTTTCGTACCGTATCGCGGCGAATGTGTTCAAATGAATTAAAGCAGATTAAAAACAGTTTATCTAGCGCGCTATCTCTAAATTATCTGTTTTTATCCTAGTTATGATTACCCTCATATTTTATTCACGGATTATTCTGTAATTGTATTATTATTGTGTATACGCAATGAATCGCATTCCATTTGTTCAAATAATTCATCTACATTTAAAGTTATTCCGTAACAAACCAGACACTTATGCAAACAAATATAAGCATAAAATATCATCTAGAAATTTTCCGATTCAACAGTACGGTGTTTATTTTAAAACTTCAACCATGTAGGTATGTATGATATTTCATGACTAACTATGTAGTTATTTAAAATTATCTCAATTCTGATTTCGGATTGTGACGGTTTACTTTAATTTTGTTTTATTAAAAAAGTAATCTATGACTGACGTTGACTCAGTAATGGAAGTACTCTGTGCAGTCCTTTAACCGGCACATCAAATAGAGAATTATTCATATACATAGGTGTCGTGGTTCCAGAGATATTCTCCGCGTACACACAAACTAACAAAATTAACACTCTTTCTTATATTACTATAGATTCAGATTAAACTCATAATAGTCCTGGAATGAAAAGTGCCTTCGTAATATAATATGCAAGTTGCAATATGAATATGCCGAATAACATAACTAAATTAATGTACTAAGTAAACCATGTTATACAGCGTCTTCCATATGATAGGTGCACAGAGAAACAAAAAAGCATAACAAAGTCTACGAATACTAAAATTTGCAAAAAATATCGTATTAAAATGAGACGCCGTTACATTATTTTTTTTAACAATTCACCTCAGTCTTCATACCTAATTGAGGCGTACAGTCAGCAGCGTAAAACATATAATTTAGGTTTTCAGGCTAAAACCTCCATAACAACTACTACTTGACTTAGTTGGCGATTGACACCAATTTTGCCAGTACCAAAAGTCTCAAACAAAGAACTTACTTAAGACTTGCGTGACGTTTTAATTATAACAATTTAGTATTTCTATGACGAAATATTAATATGAGTATTAAAACACTACTTTACATAACTGTCGCGATATACCTGAATGAGTGAGACTTCGGAAGATATCCGTACGGAAACGAACGCGAGAGAGAGGTCGCGCACCAGGAACTGGTCGATTGATCTACTGACTTCCACCTAGCATAACATCGGTGAATGACAACTTTATTAACCAGACCATAAAAAACTTGTTACCGTATTGCTTTTGTATACTAATTACAGCAACCGCAACAAGTGGAAATGCGACGATCGTAACATGGCTGCTAGCCATCACTGACCATACAACCATCACCTTGACACAACAAACAAATTATATGAATTGATTTCAATCACACACATTTGTGTGACGCGTGTACTCGGCCTGAAAGAAACATATTAAATTTAAATTTAGAACATGTTCGGCTCTAGCTAGTATCCCACGCTCCGTTCAGGATTCTTGTTTAGAATTTATCAGCGTACTTATAATCCAACCTAGTCTGTCAAAGGATTTCTTTTATAATATACTATCAAACTGCCCTCGCTTCGCTTCTAACTAACAGAACTAAATCGGTAAGCCCGTTTCTGACATTAGCGTGAACAAACGCACAGACCAACAGACAAAAATTCTAACAACTATTGTTTTGTGTTCTATTGCGTTAAAAGGCCCCTAACAATGTTCTTTCTCATATATCGTTCATGTACAGAATGCGATCAATTACAATTTTATTATAATTATGTATAGATAGATTGTGTAGTCTCCTGAAGCTATCAATATTTTAAATAAATTTAATCTATTGTTTATTCTTGATGCCAGAGATTGCTAAGATAAAAAACTACTTGAAACATCATGTGGTCGATTTGAAGCGAAAAACAATTTTATCGTGTCAGATTAAAGATCAATGTTTTAACTTATCTAGGAAACTGAAAGGTAACACAAGTTCTATCAATTTATTTCATCATTCGGAAAAATGTTCTTGAGTACCTATCTGCATATGAAAGATAATATTTTTTGTTAGATAAATTTGGTAACAAATTGTGAAACAGTGACTATAAATATGTGTTTAAGTATCTTAATTAAATATATTAAATATTGAAAACCGTAAAGTACTATTTCAAAGCTGAAAATTATGAGGAAATGCACCGTAAAATCATAATTGAACGTAAAGACATACTGACAATGTGTTACGCCTGTGTGTGGTTAAAGTCAAAGTGAAATTTATTGATTCAATGAACTCAAGCTGTTTAACATTTGTCAGGAAACTCTTTTTGTCTGTGTGTCAATAAGTTTTAGCCAAACATCTGTAGAGGTTAACGTAACAATGTTTGGATCACGCGCATCCACGGCGGTGACGCTGGGCTTGTTCCCTATCGACCCAGCGTTGGCTTCTGGTATCCTCACTGCCAACTTATTTCTGTCCATGCCAACCGTCGCGACAACATCTGCTCGCTTGCCAGCTACGAGTATGCCTGCTGGCCACTTCCACCGGGTATATAAACAAATCGTTAACCTCCTCTACCGTTACAGATTCGATAAACCCCGTCGATTCAACAAATCCCTGCCGTGAGCGATATCGGAAGAAGGAACTTCCAAAGAGTTTTTTTCCTACTCACAGTTACAAAGCACTCACTGCAGCTTATGGCTTAAATTATAACGGACTATTATTTTAAATATTTAAAAACATTTTAGTTACGGCCTTTCTTCTTATGACGGCAGAATAACACTCATTGTTTTTATGCCTGTGGAACATCTTCGTTGCGAAACTA
>DWPT01002275.1:0-16504 GCA_018251895.1 Agathymus mariae mariae | reverse complement strand
GTGTCTACAAATGTATTATGATATCTTCAATCACAGAATACACCTGGTACGAGTACACGATTACTCTAAATATATATTACTCCGGTTAACGCTACGTCATTATTAAACCAAAATTTGTACTGCAAGTTAAATTTACGGTATCAGCTCGAATTATCCAACAGACTGTCAATGTCACGGCCAGCATAAAATGAACGTAATTTTTTCTGCAATTCGAACTCCAATATAACGCATTGAATGAGATGAAGCTATTTACAAGAGAGACATAAAAACCGGAAATTTGCCAAAAACCCACACAAGGTTACCGTCGACGATCAGCAGTCCGAAGAAATTTTCTATGTGGAGATCATTATAGATTTTTTTTGTTATTTATACTCCTTTACTTACAAAGCGTAGTCTTCTAAAGTGATCAAATGTTCTGTGCCAAGCAGACGCAGTCAGAGATGTTTCTGTGCTTCGGAGATTACCATAGTTAAAAGCAATGATTAAGCTTTGTTGGAGAACTTCGAGCCGCTTAAAGACTTGCCACTCTTAAATTGATCATTCTCCTCGCCATTTAAATCCCTGAAGCAGAGTGATGGAGTACTATCTACATATCTTTAATTATAAGAATAAACCTGTGCGTTGCAATGTTCCTGTAATAGGTTAATATCTTAAGGTGAATATCTATCTTATTTCTAACCACGAACAGCTGTCAGAAAGACAGTCTCTCTGTTAAAGTCGACATGTTTCTACTGTATAGATCGTAATAATGGCTCAGAAATGTAAACCTTGAGAAGTTCAATTTAGGACACGGAGCTCTCTACTTGAACAGGTCTAGAGCAAACTCCACTTATTTGCTGCAGAGCAGTTCGCTAGAGGCTTTCGTGGCCAACCTGAATGAGGAAAATTTTCATTCAAACAAAAAGCCTATGAATTCTTAATGGTTATTTTCTAACTACTAGGATGAAGTTTATGAACCCCAAAAACTACGGAAGCGCTAAAGAAATTCTATCACTATCGGTGACTCATTCAGGTAACTGAATCAGAGTGTTCAGCATCTCAACTCGTATTTGTTTACACTGCCATCTCTTCTGTTCCTTAATCTATGCCGTGTATACCATATATACATAGTGAAATGCTGTCTGTTACCGATACGCCGATTATGAAACTAGCCCGCGGACAAATGATACTCGAGCGCTCCCTACGTTTAAAATTTGAATTTACACGTTCACCTTTATATTACCATGTATGTTTGCCTTGTTCAAATAAATGGATAAAACGGTCCATTGAGATCTGATCTTCGGTATACTTTTATAGAATTGAATCCTTATTTAAGACTATTTTTATTACTACCTTTATATGGTTATCAGTCTTTATTAAGCCATAAACTAGCTAACCGGTTAGTAGTAAAATGAATGCAGTCCACGATAAAATCATAAACTAAAGTTTTGTTATATTTCTATATTTTTATTCTTTAACAAATTTAATTACACCCTTCTTTGTTTTTGCTATGATTTCTTTCCAAAGATTCTCTAGAAGAAACTGTTAGAGTAGCGATTAGATTATGAATTCGAACTTGTTTCTTGCAAAATTTTATTTATTACTGTTTGAGTATACTCTAAAGAAAATTACATCTATTGAATACCCCTTTCTAATACACACAATTTTAGACCTATCTTCGTCCATTCACTGCAGCATAGGATATTGTATGTATTTATATAATTAAGTCCAAATAACAGTATATGTCACATTGTTTGTTATTATGTTATATTGATGCTTATTCATAATTAAATTATTTAAGCTATTTTTTTCAATAGTAACATATATGTATAAAACAGCATAATTGAAGATGCAACTAAACGCTTGCATAATTTCAGTTAAACTCATATCTTTGTTGGCAGCTGAAATTTTGCTGACTGTACCAAAATGACTTAATGAAAACATTGGTATAAATTAATCGATGTTAAATATTGGACAAATAAAGTGCCTGCACAGCTGTTACATCAATCAGAAAGTACGACATTAAAGTCTGATCGCTACGGCAGAATTTTAAAGCAAAATGTTATATTGAAGCATTTTCTGTTTGGCTGAGTCGTATAGTCAGTAAGTCTGGGTGCAATGACGAGTCCGCACCGACTGGCGATCCGCCAGGTTCATGTGCCAGGGCTTTACGACTTTTGTGGTATCAGTGTGTAACGATGTAGGAAAGATTTCCAAGAGCGTCTGACAGTCTGTGATGGGTTAGCTTTGAAAAATGCTTAACGACACAGAGAAATAGTTTTTGTAGCAAACAGCTAATGGAAATCCAACTCACGTGATGATACATATCATACAGTTAATTATATATAATACCAAATTTTAATAGTGACTTCGGGCGCAAGAATTCTGTCTCTATCTCTCTATCTTTTTAACCAATTTTGATAAAAATATGTCGTTAAGATGTTTCATAAGATAATTGATACTGAGAACACTTTGGGGCTCGTCTACTGAACGTCGGGTTCGTTAATTTTTGCGTCCAAACAGGTATATTTAATTTTACGAGATGTATTGTACAACAGGGCATTTCGTAAAATTTATTAAACTATCTATCCAATGAGCTGCGCGCTTTATTATACGTCTTGTATACGGAATTATTTAAAAAAACCCATTAAAGTAATCCCGCTAGATTCCATGCACGACATGCATTCTCAATGCATTTCCTTAACAAATTTAGCGTCGCATGCAAATGCAACATGCATTTTAATTCATATTTGTGTTGCGAAGCATAGTCTTGTAATATATTATTTGTTTTAATATTTTTTCTAAATATTGGTAACTTTTTCCGTTGATGTGGAATATCAAATAAATATTATATCATAAAATGGCAGCCTGCACCGACTTCGTTGAACTTAATAATAATTTATAAATATCAATAATTTTTACGTTTAATTCATGCCAATCTCTGCGTATATTTATAATAATAATGGAATAATACAAAATACAAATTTATTAAGCACCGTTTAATACCCACGACTTTTTCTGCGTTACTTAATTAATGAAATTTTCGTGCATAGGAAAAAACAATAAATTCGCTTATAAAAATTGATTCTTAAAACTTTCAAACTTCATACGATGATATCGCAATATTATTTTAGATAAGAGCCAAGTGTCAATAAATAATACTTAGAAGACTTAATTGAAATCAGTCGACGCACGCAACAACAGACCTCTACCATGTTATTTATATAGATGCAACTGAATACAAAATTATTTCATATAGGTGCTGTGGTTCAGGATATTACCCTCCGTATACACAAAGTTACAAAATTTGTGAACTTTGTTACATTGTGCGTATACTTGACACATTTATAATATTAGAATAGATAATGTTAGTACATTACAACAGTTGTTACTTCTCTTCTTGGTCGTATAACTTGTAAACAATTTGACTAGTTGTGATAATAACAACACATTGTATGTTTTGTCACGAAGAGGCTACGTAGCTATGACATGACCCCATAATTGCGCTGTTTTAGTTTCATTAAAATTCTGATAATATTTTCTGTTTCCTATAAAATCTATAACGTTTGAAGTTGCAGCCTCTATACGCGCTTTGTGTTTTGGAATTACATTAATTATCGCTGGATAAATATGAAATTTTGAATAAATAAATGTTCTTTGATACTTCATCTCCGACCAGGTGGATTGATTACCTAAAGTACAGAGCTGGAGTCGTTGGATTCAGAGGGCGCAGTCCGGTCGAAGTGGCGCCAATAAAGAGATGCCTATGTCCAACAGTTTATTGTAATTATCAGATAGATAGAATAAATGTAGCCATGTACATTTTTAATTCATTGACTACAGCTTTTTAAATATTTTGGGAAGATAACCTCCTACGCCTTTCTAAGACAAGCGAAAAGTTGATATTTCAAATTCAAATTCAAAATCATTAAGGTATTCTCTAACTACACTTATGTACATAATTTTTTCTGCTACTATCGTTTCGAAAAGGTGCTTTAATTTTGAGAACAAGAAAATGCGAATGAAACTCCTCAGCACATTTTTTAAAACAAAAGATTTTTTATTTGTATACAGCATTATAGAAATACTTACAATACTTATAAAGTAAACTTTATTCAAACAGGTATATTTTTTTTATATTATTATTTTCAATTATATTCCTTGATGTTTATGGCTTTTCGCGCTGCGTTAAAATAGCTTTGGTGTTTGGCGCTCAGCCATCGGCCAACAAATTGGCCGACAATGCATCCTTGATTGTACCCAACTGTATACAAGATAATGGACAACCACAATATATGTACATATAATGAAGTAAGTGAATGATATACGAGCGATTAACATAACATAATAAAAATAGTATTCTATAGCTCAGTTGGTAGTACGGGGTAAGGTTCTCTGGAGGTGCATTCATTTATATGACACATAAAGATGGTTTACATCTTGTATATCAAAATTTATCGCGTGTATAGTGTGTGGATTCTTGCAATGCGTGACTTAATTTATGGATTTTTATAATGGATAACTTTAAGCAAATAGACTTTTTCTTATTTAATGCGCTTTAACCCATCTTTGTTTTTTCTACTCTGCTGGGGCCAAAGACCACTCATTTCTGCCTAACCATCACGTAGAAACTGCACCACCTAATCACGGACGATTTATCTCCTATAAAAGGAATCTCCAGACGAAGAGAAGGGTCCTTGAAACTCAAACATCTTTCTTTCAGCCTCACGAACTGAAAAGTAACCACAGCTAAGGAAGAAATCATATCTGAAAACAATCTACTACTCAGTATTCCTTATATATCTTTGTCTCCGCATATCTTCTGAAATGCTCAACATTCTTCAACCACCGAGCTAAAGCTGCACCACTGTGTGAAAAGTATCTGAAGGCAATTGACAGCTGAGACTTCTCGGTTAAGAAGAATAACTCTTGAAACCCGAATATTCCCCAACTTGAGGAGCTGATTGATTGTTTGAGTAAAGAAATAGATATCTGTTGATAGACCTTTCATCTGCCGACCCTGAAACAATGAATGAGTGATGTATAATTTAGAAACTATAACTGCCCATCAGGCCAAATTCATATAACCAATCAAAACAGATCTACAATCCTTTGAAGTATACCCCAGGTGTATTTTCTACTCATGCGTCAAGGATTAAATCGTGGTATTCGATACACAGCACTAATAGCGCCTTTGTCGCGACAAACAATGACGATATATGCAACGAGCGACGTCAATTTGCAAGGGGATTTCCCGTAATTACTGCCTTGTAACATTCTGTACGATATTGAAATCCTAATTCGGAATCGGCAATTCCCTGCTATTGTGCAGTAATCGAATAAATCTTTTTTTTATAGTTGGTTATAAATAACAATTGCAATCGTTATATTTTATTGCTACTGTTTATACATTGATACTTATATTTTAATCTTGAAGCTGTTTTTGGATACAACAAGTATAATATTCATCTTAAAATATTTATTTACAAGATAATGTTTATTTAAAAGAAATGCAGAGGAGTAATTGAATAGGAAAATAATTAAAATATGTTTGTTATTTGATGATGACGCCACCAATAAATTCTTAGCTATGCTACTCACTATCGTCTTATCACACTATAAAATTGCCTGACTCGGTCAGTTCGTTCAGAAGTCACATTATATGTGATTAAAGCGACAATTATATATTGGAGAGAATCATGAATACGGTTGCTAAACAGAATGGGGCACGTGACTCGAGTGATGACAGTGCTGTCGTGGAGACTCAACATCCGGAATCACGTTCTACAACGGAACCTCGCTAAGTGACACGGGCATGGGTAGTCCACAGTCATGTTTCTTTCAACCTTGCTAGAGACAGTACCTCTCTGCTCGGAACTGTTACACGTTTCGTCGGTGATATTTGTTAAAACAATGAATCCTGGTGGAAATGTTTCTTTGCTCGTTTTACTCAATTATCCACCTGCGAAGATGTCTGACCATGAAGACAGCAATGCTGTCCATATCTGACATATATATAAAGATAACAGTCTCGTTCAGTTAATTACTCTGTAACATCTGGACGTGTAATATCTGAGAACGGCGAGCACTCAGTACTACCGTGTACAAGGGAATTGTACGTGTACAGACATGCCGATAATTGTATCCTTTGTCATACCAAACAATGTAATGCGTGCACAGTCAATGTTCACAGATCTGATCCAATAATTACTGTACCATTATGTCACTCTAAAGGCAACAATTCGTTAAAAATATTCGGTGAAAGTAGTTACATTAGAAACAAATTTATACTGTAGATTTAACACCAAATTCAATGTTGCTGTAATAGATTTAGGAGTTAACTATTTTTACGATCGATCAGTCCCAAATCGAAGTCGCGTGTGGATAGAGTTGCGTAATGTGAATTTTTCCAAGAAATTTTAAAAAGTGGTTGTAATATACCAACTTTTATTTTCAAGTCAACTTAATTTGTATCAAAACAATATTTCTCGTTACCTGTACAATTTTAACGACTTAGTAATATATTGCAGTGTTAAGGGTTCCTAAATTAATACATTTAGTGGAGTATCAAAACACTTTATTAGAAGTACTACGTACAACTAGCAAAATGAATATTTAATCTCCAAATAATTCACTTTTATATCTTTCTGTTCGTGCTGCTCTCTACATTTGTCATAAATAAGGTAGTCAATACAAGTCAATTCTATGGTTAGATTATTATCACTGACGACCCCGTAACTCGCATGGTACTTGTCGTCAACACTGCTTGTCGAGCAAGTCCTGGGTTCGATCCAGAAATGCAGGGGTCGAGAGGCCTTTCGCCAGCAATTGTTATTAATACGCAGTTAATGTTTCATACCTTAGTTTACAGCTCAATAGGATATATACCAGTTCAACTAAGGCAATACTCTTAAACAGAAGTGAGATTTTTACCTGCCTGGTTAGCACCTTCTATCATGACTAAAAACCCTTTAAAGATCAATGTCAAAAGTTCAGTTATTGGATAGCAATGCCGAAAAACCAGCTACGAACGGGCTTACTGCCTTCTTGTGCAATCCGTTAAAGAGGCACCGTAATTACAAATGTGTATGGGCGGCATTAACCAGAAGGAAGACTGTAAGAAAATTTACCTTGGATATTAAAAGGTCCTTCGCTGTAAGGAATAAGACATTCAGACAACGTCTTACAGAATGTGGCTGCAAGTGTAAGGAGACACTAGGTGTTAGACGGACCGTTCTGGAGACTTCCTCCAGATAAAAAAATAGCGGTATCTTGATAAATTATTGGAACAATTTTACAATTGATTGTACATAGAAAAGAAAGCGAATAATAGAAGTAACGTATGTGGCAAAATTGGAAATTACAACGAGAGTAATGTTCGCTTGGGGAACCGTGCGGGGTCCGGCGGGGGTGCGGCGGTCGCGGATTGGTTGCCGGCGGCAATGTGTAATGTGGATCAATCCCAGTGCGGCACGATGAAGTGCTCAACTGGCTGACCACTGAACTGGTGACGTAAACCGCTGGACATCGTCCATCGCTCGGCCTAATTTTAGTTTCATTTCGGCTCCGATACAAAATGCAAATCAAATATTCACGGGTGAAATGGACGACTCATAGAGATTGAAATAATGCTGAAATTATGTCTTAAAAGACGTTTATGTTATTCTCCTACTGGCAGTACACAATCGAAAATCGATTCGCTTTGGCTGATCTTTTTAAAAATGGAATAGAATTTAATTTCTTCTAACTACCAAACTTTCCCCGTTCTTCATCTGAACAGCGCGGTTGAGAACGATGTATGCCTTCTAAATAATAAGGTGGTATTCTATAGTACAAATTAATTGGTTGTAACCAAATTAAGGACCTAATGACCAACCAACCATGATTTTTTTTTTAATTTAAATATAAGTAGGTTTTATTATCGATGTAGAAGTTAAAACCTTTTTTTTATTATTTTTGTCTGTCCATCTGTCTGTCTGACCACGTTTGATATTGAACAGGATTCGATGATACTTGGCATATTAATAACGTATATTACTCTTTCGGAAATGGATCTTTTCCCGAAGAGTAGGAAATAAAAGTTATTATGAAATTCTCTTACTGGAGCAATAAATAAAATTTCGACTACCTGGCTGCAGCTACTATAATAAATTATTATGTTTTTAATTCATAGAACTCAAAAAAATCCATTCGTAAAACAATATGTTTAGTATAACCGACAATCACCTACTACCATCTTCACTTGATTAGAAGTAACTAGGAATAAGATCTTAAATTGATACAAGAGAATTCATCTTTTTTTTTCATTTTCCTTCGATTTTTGTTTCTCTTTTTTTGTGATATCTGTTTTATCGAGATATCATTAGACTTACAAATAAAAGGTATACTTGTATATTATCTACATACGAAGACTGTTTCGCAGATGATTTACCTTACCCTGTCCAATTAGTATACTCATAGCATGCGGTCGGCATTTGACTTTTTTTTTATTAGAAACAGTCGCACGGCATACTTTATGATACAAATATACACTGGTCAGAATATAGTACTATAATACAATACTTAGTAGTAAGTACGTTGCTTACTGAATTACAAATATTGTAATAAACAAAACTCACACTTATTTCCGACCGAAAATACAAATTAAATTCGAACCCGAACCGTAGTTTTGTTTTTTTTTGTTAGAAAAAGTTTTTAATTTTCCACTCTTAAGGTATTATTGCGTCAAATTTAAAAATTTCAATTGATCCAACGTGAAGTATACCCTATCAAACAAAAGAGGAGTTTTCCAAATCGATTAATAACGGAGTTCTAATGTAACAAACATAATAAAAGCGAATCGAGAACCACCCCCTTTTGGAAGACGGTTAAAAAACCTTATTTTACACTACGATGTAAACAAACTAGATGGAAGCTCATTCCAATGGAAACTGTGAACTGTCTTCATTACTGTCACATCAATAAAGTGTCAAAATTATATTTCTACAAATATATATGTAAGTATACATTCACTCAGTTTTCAACACCCTAAGACCTGTCAAGAGTTTTAGCATTATGCGGTTGCATGCCTCGTGAATCTTGTAGCAAGCTTGCAATATACAGGTTCATAAATCAACAGCGTCTAGCCCAGGATATTACTATGTAAGTAGACACAGGTTAGTTACTGAAATATAACGCTACTAAATAACCCGTACTTATATTTGCTTCCAATTAAATTTTTTAGGCAAATAAATTGACCGATATATTTTACAGCTATAAATAAGCATGGAAAATGACAAAATGTCATATTAAAATATTTTTTAAATAGTAAAATAAATTATATATATTTATGACATGTAGTCGTATTTATATTGTTGTAAAAATAATCAAACATTTTTTTGCGTCAAATTATCAATGTTATTGAAATAAAAAAAATTGATTTCACCATTATTTGTACATATAGTATATTAGTTATTTTCACTTCTCTTTCTCTCTCTACTTCCTTAGTATTCGTACGTAATGTTATAACTGGCAGAATAATGTTCAACAATGTCTGAATGCCGGCTCTATTTACACATGCTTTTGTATTAGAAACTTCTTCTACCAAAAATAATACTACAATATATTATTTCAATATATTTAACTGCCGCATAATAAAATACATGTACGGTTGCAGGACTCCAGCGGGAGGACGTGCAAGCCGTCAACGTAATTGATCGCCTAACAGGAAAGGTACACCATCCAGTTGATAATACCGGGACTGCGAATTCGATTAATGATGTGACAAGAATATGACAGTTGGATATTTGTTCTTGGGTGTTGAATGTGTCGTCGGACTCTACGTGTATGTCATGCAATTATACTTAAATGATAAAATGTTCGCACACCGATCCGTAGATTCACACACTTCCGAGTAAAAGAGAGGTAGAGGGAGAGACAGAGAAAGAGCATTATTTAAGGGTATTATTACCAATAAATTCGTGAAAACAGAAACGAAATCGGTTAAGCCGTTTCTGAGATTAGCGCGAACAAACGCACAGGCAAATAGGCATATTGTTTTGTGTTATATTGTGTTAATAAAAACCCCTACAAATATTTTTTCTCTCATATCTGTAATGTACAGAAAGCGATCGATAGAATTTTATTATATGCATAGATAGATATTGAATATATGGGTAGACTGATAAAATATTTGATTTACAGTTACGTCCAGTCCCCACTGGGATGGACCATTGGTATGCACACCTAATTCTACCCCGAACTAAATTAATTTGAGCAACTTTGTGGTCGGTAGTGAAGTGCGCGATGGAAATGAGGCATTCCATCTTGATCCGCAGGATTTATATTTTCTGTTTAAATCGAAAGTCCCGTCCTCATCTGAATACAGTAGTTTGTACAAATAATAAAATTGTAATGTGGTTAAATGTTTACATATAATTTTTTTTCTGTCTATCTGTCTAACCACATATCACAGCTAAGCCACTGAACACAAAAGAGCGAGGTGTAGAACGGCCACTTGTATAAATATAATTCTTGAACGAATATTTAAAAACACATGATAACCGTACTCTAGTAGCAGTGATAGTGTTTGCACACACACAACGCATGATACACACATTACAACGGTCTAGAATATGAAGACACGAAAGTCATGTGACTGACTGACTGAGTTAGCCTAGACGACCGTTATCATTCAAGCCAACGTTCAACCGAATCGAAGCATTCGCGGAGGCACGGCTAATAAGGAATGTGGTCAATCAAGGAAAAAAAGAACCATTGGTAGTTTATTCGCGAAGCAATTGTCGTAATGTGATAATAGCAGTTTTGCAACTACCGTTAAATTAAATTAAATTTAGTCGCAGTATAGGTGGCGCTTGCGTCGATGCCGAGGGCTTAATTAATGCTTGCATATGTATAGTAGAGAATTATATAATCTTAATTTAATAATAGTCGCATAACCCTATAAACCTGTATAAAAGTCAATCCTCCTTTAGTTTCCCTGTTATGAATTGTAACAATAAAAATTTTGCAATGCTAATTTTTTTAATTCCTTAGAAATTAATTATAACCTTCTTCTTTGGAGGTAAACATGATAAAGAAACCTCTCGATAACGCTGTCATATACTTAGAGAATTTTGGCCTGTACAGCTCACAGTGTGAGAGGAACCAGAGATTAATATGATAGTTAACAGTTCATCATCATCAATATGCTATATCGAGGCAGCTTAGAATAGTCCCCCCAATCCCATGCTGACAGAACAGGGTGTCGTAAGAGGCAACAGATTCCAGCCTGCTTGGTGGTAGGGCATCGTGTAAAGAATATAATTAGCATTATTATTATTAAGTAATTAATATTATTTTGTTTTTATTATCTTTCCGTGAAGCCTGCCCGGCTAGCTACCACCCTCCTGCTTGAGTCAGCCGACAAATGACTCATCGTGTTCCGGCTGGAAGCTTGACGGCAAGTACTTCCTTTCTTACTTTCTTCTCATTTCCAGGCCCACAATGCATCAGTGACACCTTTGGTCTTGATAATGTCCATCGGCGACGATGACCACTTACCATCAGGTGACTCGTCTTTTCGTTTGTCGGCTATTAACATAAAAAATCATCATCACAACCCTTATCATCCCCTATTCGAATCGGGCCACCTGTCGCAATGAGAAAGGCGCGATAGCAATTTCGCATCTACCTTTTGGGTTACGGGTTACTATGATAATAATCAGTGATGATTTCATAACAAAATTCACGCGGTTGCATTCTATGTTAATCTACTTGCTTACTTTCGATGCGGAGGTCCATTTATCAACGTTTCGCACGTAATGAAATTCACGTACGGGTCGAGAATCCTCGCGGGCAATCAGGATGTTGTCGTCGGTAATTAATCGTTGAAACGGTATATCGCAGTTAGGGTGGTAAAGAGTTATTACTAAGCAGGATGTGTTTTAGTATGCAGTCATACACAAGCAGTGGTAGCCTTGCGGTTTGAATCGGTCACTCGTACGGGATACTCGAGTTCAAATCCTGCACTCACTTCTAATTTTTCAAACTATATGTGTATTACGAATTGTTATCACTCGCTTTGGCGAACGCAAACATCGTCAGGAAACATGTATACGTAAGATTTCTCTATTACGTTCTCAAAGTTTTGTGATTGCACTTGGCCAGCGTAGCAGACAATGGCGTCGACCCATCTCAGTAACGATGTGATGGAGGCAATAAATTGTCTCCGTTTAGTAATACTGGCTAGCTCGAGGTTAAAACCCGATCAATATAAATTTATAAATATTTGTAATATAAAAAGAGAGTAATTGTACGAACTTCTTTATTCGAACCCAGGGCTGCATTTAAACCGATTATCAAATTATGAGACGACATACACTGCGCTCTGTGACCATTTAAAATCATGTCACCTAAATTAAACTTCATTGCAATAACTGAAACAACTCGTGCGTGAAAATCCCGTGGACGAAAACAATGTTTAAAACGCGAATTAACGCAGAAAACTCAAAGCCACCAACTCGGCACTTTGTAACATACCACAATTTTATTAACTCATACATTTTAATCCACTAATTGGATATTTAAATAAACTACCGTGTTGTTCTCGAAATTACTCTGGCATTATTAACTTTTCACCGAATTCGATTGAAAAATTTGTAGGTACAATTGCAATGATACAAAAATGTGCACTGTTTTATTCACGCATTCATGTTCCAATCATCTTGATAATATTGGTTAGTTTTGTAGTTGACTAGATGTCGACTGGACGTATTCTCGCTGACTATTCATGAAGCAGGTAAATTTTAACGGAATGGGCCTTACCTCGTTTGATCGTTGACCAAAATAATGTATTAGATAGATTCTAGCACAGACAGCCTCTAGCGCTCCAAAACCCTTAAACTTCTATAATTGAAAGCGTACCCCATGGTTAATATTCATATCGCCAAGATACATCTCAAACGGTATAGTAAATTAATGTAGTCGATGGCAGCTAAACGTTATTAATATACGGCAATAAATGGCTAGCTAACGATCATTTGGTCTTGTAGCTTGTAATGTGGGTAACAGTTTGAATTCATAACTGAATTTATTACAGAAGTAGACCGTTAAATATGAAATTTATGTTTCTATATGATGTGTATGACATATAATCCGTTATTAATTATTCGGTTGGTTATTTTGCGGCTTTATTAGTAGCCCGCGCCAACTTCGTTCGGGTTGAATAATTAAATATTCATATACATCTACATAGTAAATAGTATATGTACTTCCAGAATCGCGTACCTTTGAAATGCGAAAAGAATTTTTCAAATAGGTGCCGCGGTTACGAAAATTACCCTCCGCGTATACACATATACATATACAGATATTCACACGTACCACGAAATTCGCACTCTCTTTAGTATATTAGTATAGACTGGTTAAACAAGCGCTTATAACCCTATATTTTTGTCTATCATAAGAGACCGTTTGAGTTAAGTGATTATGTGCGCGTTTGAAAGCTACATGTGTATCCCGCTAGCGAATAATTTCTTGTGCGCTTTCGTGGCCATGTTAAAATATTAACAATGCCTTAAATTCTCATTGGAACATTATGGTCAAGTATTCTAGAAACGTTCTTAATTACCGGGACAAACTATAGAGCATAGGCCCTGTACCTTACGAATTAAAATAATTGAATAGTAAATTTAAAAGGACATCATTCAATTTTATGAGAAAATGTTTTGTTTCAAATAAATTGTTACCTGTCCTCCGAAGTTACCCTTTTAATCTTGAGCTGTTATCATAACAAATATTATATACAGATGAAATATTTTATATAAAAATTTGGTTCTCACGTTTTCTGAATAATTTCTATGCATATTATCTTTGGCACTTTATTACAAAAGGTTTCCTTATGCCTACTAACGACGTCCATGTATTATCCGGTTTAAATAATGATAAAACGCTGGCTCGAGCATTTCGTTTGAAGAACGCTATAAACCAGTCCCCTGTCAACGGCAAGCCACTGCGCATCGAGTGGTGACCCTCGACAAATATTGGAGGCAAGTAGCTGGATAGCTCCCAATGTGTCGTGAGATTTATTTATGGAGCCCGAATTACTTTGACGCTGGTTGAAGCGTAACAAGTGCTTGAAAATGTAATGAAAGGGTTTTTGTGAAGTAATAAGGGCTTGGAAATATATTGAAATGTTTTTAGGACTTTTTGTATGAGCACGTTTTTGCTTCGTTTAGAATGTCCGTACGAAAGCGTCACTGGCGGTTAGTTTGTCAATATGCGAGCGAGGATCCACTTATACACTTAGCTCTGGGACAGCGCTACCAAAACACGTGAAAACGTTTCGCGGTTCACTCTAGATCTTGATTAGGGTAGATAGCCAGTAAGGAGCCCTACATTCATGTATGATTACCATGTATGTTTCTACTTATAAATGTATTTATTTATGTATTTTGTAGGTAAGTATTATTATATTTTATAGTTATAAGATTAATATTATTAAAAAAAATAAAAAAAATTGTTATTCTTTGTACACCTACCCCACATTTCTCAGACCGGGTTGACTGGTAGAGAATGCAATTGGCATTAAGTTCACTCTTTGTATTCCTTAGTAAGGTGAATGCAATGAGGAATAAATAAATAGTGAGTACCGTCAGATCTAAACTGATTGGTATGTAGCCCAGCGACTCAAGAATACTGTTAGCAAGAGCTTCTGCAATAGTCCGGTGTACAGTATATGTACATTTACCCTATATCACCAGCAAGGGAAGTTGACTCGCGCTCAAGCTCAGGAACGAATGTTGATCTTTACATCCAAAAAGTTTAAGTGTTGCTGGTACCTGAATAAAAATCGCTTTTAAACTACAGTTTAAGATTGAATTCGGTTTGACAGGTTCCCCTAATTTTATTATAAAAATATAAATGTAGCTACCAATCCGATTTTTTATTACTTTCAGTTTTGTAATATGATCAAAATTTTGATCTGACATGTTTTATTCATTAAATTAATGAAAGTACAAGTTACATATAGACACATTAACATCAAACACTAGTTTAAAATTTTCATTCGCTCACTTTAACCGACAATTATCTTACTGTTGGATTCAAGTCTCCTGACCCATTGAGACGGGATAACGCCACATTCCGCCACAATGGACAAGCGGATGGCAGACTTCGTACACCTTTGAAAACATGAAGAACTGTCTAGTATGCAGATTTCCCACCGATGTTTACCTTTACCAAAACAAGTGAGAAATAATTTTCGATTCGCCCATTAACTGAAAAACTAGAGGTGCGTGAAGGATATTATCTGAAATCTCCCGCACGGACCAACAACATTTGAACCACTAGGCCACCACTCATAGTGTTGTACCAATCTTATATAAATTAGATACGAAATTGTCAATAACTTCAAGCACGGAATCACGGAATAATTATCTGTCTCGTTTCGCTAATGAATTATTCTAAGAAATTTAAATTTCGAAGAGACTCACAATGTTCTTCGCTCAAACTTGCTCTTCGAGTTCATTTGTCTTTTTGCAACAAAGTCTCAGATAAAGATGAAGTAATTACGATACACAGATTAAGTTTGCAGGTCAATATAAAATAAATACTTATAAAATAAAACATAATTATGCGATGCGGTCTCTTTCACGATTCAGTTCAGAACGCGTCTAAGAATAAATTATTGTTCATGTTCGAGACACACGTAGTTATTATTTTATGAATTTCATATTTTGTAGTAATGAGTAAGATGTTAACAATAGGACAATTGGTCATATTTTTGGTTAGATAAATATTCACGGGTATTCAAAAAATAATAAGGGAAATAGCTGTCGAATGTTGATGGGCAGCGGCCGAACGTGTAAGCTGTAGTGTTGGAGAAAAAATAAAAATAAATGTAATCTTTCATATCAGAAGTGTGGAGATGATAATCATCTACGTGCCCGTCCCGACAGTCTTCTGACCCAAATAAGGACTGATAATTTAATGGCGATTAATTCTTTTTTCATCGATATAAAGTTTCAATTCGCAATACAAAATGATTTCACATTATAGTCTGAGTAGAGATCTACGAAATCCACGGAACGCCACTACACCTATATTCAATGCCAGTATGAATTTAGCTTAGCACGGACAACGGACACGGACACTTTGAGGGTTGTCACTCCATAACCATTGACAACATAGTGATAAAATAGCACATGTTGCAAATAATAAACCCTTCCGCAATATCTGAAAATTTTAACAAAATGCAAGCAATGGTCAATTCAATTCAATGGCAAATTCAGAACAAACAACAATGTGAGAATATATGTAAATGGTGTATACTATTTAATTAATAAGTTTTATTTCAAGTAACAGACGCGCTCTAATTTAATTTATGGGTATGACGTAACAGAGCTTAGATATGGAACATGTAAAATAGTACTATTAATCCATTCTATTACCGTAAAGCCACGGCGCAATCGAGTGGGTCGGTTCCACAAATATTTGCCGAGCGGTGGCCGGTTGTGCCTAAGCCGCGGGATTTATTTAAGAAACC
>DWPT01002274.1:0-16505 GCA_018251895.1 Agathymus mariae mariae | reverse complement strand
AAGGTAGTGGGGGTGCGGAGAGCTCGGCGGAAGCCACAGCTCATGGCGCACTCTCTGCCCGACCGCCGAGCGAGTAACAGCGTCTGTTGAACTACTCTGTGTTTAATTGGTACTTAATACCGAACAGTATACTATCCAAAGCAAGTTCAGCTTTTCGGCCATCTACAACACGAGACATATGAAGCTCCAAATTATTTTTCGTGCATTTATTTATACGTAATATGTCACATAATAATTCTCCATGTAAGTCAATTTTTAATTTTGTTCGTCTACTAAATCGGATAAAACACAAATAAACAAACACGTAAATGATGTTATAATGTTTCAATTTTTCATTTATTTTGCTAAAAAACAGGAACAACTTAAGAAAATATCTTAGTTTGTAGCGTTACTGTTTTAAAGTTGGTCCCTTTTGAGTTCCATTTTCTGTAATTGACGCGTTAATCTCGAGAGGACGCGATGGCGGCATGAATGAATGAAGTAATTATTTTCATTCCATCGCAAATGAGATTACGCTCAAATCAGAGCACATTTAGGTTTTTTGTTGTTGTGTAGGTTGTTAAGGTTTTTTGAAAATTTTCGAGTAAATATCAACGAAATTATAATTAAAAGAAATTCATCTGGTATATAATACAGAGTTTCATAATATGTATTAATTAAATGTAATTACCTTACTTTGGTTTAAAACAATAAAGTTAAAAAAAAACAAACTAAAATTCAAAGCACCTTTTTGCTGTCTCATTGCTGGCATATGTAAATAATTATTTTATTAGCTGTTAAACAAGTTTTATTTTTGATTGTATTTAAATACTTGTTTCAAATGAATTCAAACACTCCTTGTTTTCCCCTTTGTATTCCCCATACTCCAATATGCTAACAGTCAATACACGAAGCAAAATTACAGGAAGAAGAAGTTACTTGACTTAGTAGTTCTTGAGCATTCTTTTGTGATAATATAATAAGCATATGCTTAAAATTTCCTAACAATTACATTGGAATTGCGGTCATGTTTGAGTTTGTTAAGTCAAAGAAATTATAATGTCTTGGAACCAAAGAACTACTGTACAGAACACGTTAATCATACCTTTATTTAGTACTACCTAAATGTTCCTACAACTATTAGAGATTTTAAAGTTCAAAGGTTAGATATAATTACCACTACCATTAGTTTTACTGACTAACTTTCAGTCACGAACCGGCCGATTCCAAGAAATCGGATAAAACGAGCTTTATTAATGTTATGGAATATCTACACTTGTGGCCTTGTATCTCAACCATTAAGCAGCCCGTTGTAGGACTCTGGTCTCTCATCGATATTTAGTACGTTTTGAGTGCATTCCAACATGATGCTATGGTAGAGGAATTAGTGGCTGACATGAATGCATTTGCCTTGTTTAATTTTTGGTATAGTTAAAACCCAAACTTCAGAGTACGAGGAACCCTTTAAGATACACATTTGTGCACACATTCTGCACGTCTTTAATATCAGAGCCTTCTTTTATTGGAAAAAATATATTCAAAATAAATATAAATCCATTATTTAGGATTAGCAAAAGGCAAATAGAAAGATTTGCATGACGCAGTGGATATAATGAGAGGTTTATAATTAATAGCTATTCAACAAATCACGCTTTAATAACTGTATTATTAGGTCTAGCCCGCGTTTCATACTGCTGGCACGTTTAGTCGTTTATACCATGTTTAGCACAGACGGCGACACCCTACCCAACGAAACATTGACTAATCTATGTTTTAACTGATTCTCCAAATTTGAAACAAAATATGTTACGAACATCTCAGAGTTCATTTTGGTTGGCGGGTATAGATCGCGTATGAAGGCCGAGGGAGAGCACAGCATGCTCGTTAGCGTCATTATCTACAAATTCGATAGCCTCATACTGCGTCGGTGGAACAAAGTTCAGTCAATGTTTTATGAACCATGCTTTGTGCTTTATCAGTAATTTTGAAATTCAAATTTAGACATCTTTTTCGCGGGAATAAATATATTTCCCGGGATAGTTTCGATATTAAACCGTTATATATAGAGGATATAAATATGCCGAGTATCGTTATAAACTGTTAAGTGTTTTTGTGTAACGTATTAATAGACAGACAAAAAATAAACGAAATATATATGCAGTTATAGTTAATAGTACCAGGCGTCACTTTGCGGAAATTTATTGTTATTAAATTAGTATTAATTTACTTTGCAATAATAATATATGCAGTTCGCATGTAGTACAAGTGAAACTTTTAGAAATTAAATTATACCATGCCTTTTCTCTTAGTTTGGCTCGACAAAACGTAGGTGCACGCAAGCACATATAATGGAACACTTGGTAGACATGAGTGGGGAGGCTCCGGAGCACTACGTAAAAACGAGAAGAAAATAAGAAACACTGTGTTTCTGTATTCTATCTCATTGTATGCAAATGTATGTCTCGTTTTAGCGCCGCTTTTACGTTTCATTGAGTTTCAAATTAAAATGGAGTTAAAGAAGTTTCACTGCAAAACGTATGGCTTGGTTTATGAATGTCGCAAGCGCACGCGCCCTTCGCGGATGGCCTGGAGAAGGAATTTCACCGGTACAACCTGTTACTATGATGTGATAAACCCTTATGTAACACTAATAAATTAATAGAATGTTCAAAAAATCATGCACACTGGCTGAAACTAAACGAGATTTTTAAAGTTATTAGTATGCAATATCCATGTCACCATGGAAAATAATGTTGGTGTTTAAGCTAAACAGAACTCTAAATCCTTTTTTAATCTAGCGTCTTAGATGCTACCTTCAGAGGCATGACATTGTTCACCGTTCTGGGTGAACAAAGTCTTTGTTTTCTGCAACAAGTGACGTTTATAAACGGGAACCAAGTCAGTCATGCACGGCTAAGTCGCCGGTGAGCGAGCTGCAGCGTATCTGATCAGTCGTAGACTTGTTGCGCTTGACGGATATTAGGTTCCATTAAACTTTAAAGGATCATCGTTAACAAGAACCATATTCAGTAAAATGTCTTGGGTTCTCATAATGTTTGTATTTTGTTCAGATATTTTAACCAAGTTATGAGGCCGTGATTTAGGCATACATTTTTATTTGAATGTGCCGCTTTTGAGTGCCGTTAATATGTTTTAAGTGACGAAGGTTTTAGTGATCGTATACAATTTGGGTATTAAGAATATTTGAAGTTTGAAACTATAGGTGGTACATCAAAGTTTATTGCAAATAAAGAAAAAAAAAATCACAAAAACATACCACCAATAAAGCTTATATAAGCTAGTTGAATAATCTAAAATAAAATGCACCATAGTTTCCTGTTCCCCAATATTTCCAAAACTATTGAGCCTAAAATAAATAAGTTTTCATCTATAGTTTCCGAAAATTTTCTAATATTGACAAGAAATGCTAAATATTCTTAGATTCATTTACAGAGGAACCTTATCACAAACTCTACTACTGGTTTTAACGAAATCTTCTACGTCTGTATCGTGCTATTCTTTACTGGCAGTAAACTATTGCGTTGATGTAGATGCATCTGGGGTTACGAATATTCATAGATGTCCACTTAATCTTAAAGACGATTTAATGTAATAACTATGGCAATTTTCCCTATAAAATGTAGAACATTTCCTAGAATGTAGGAGTATGTAGTGATGTTTTGATTTTTAAATTGTACTGAATGATTATTTTTCATATTTATGTATAGCAACTTGCCTGATTTTATTAAAAAATTTAACACACAACGCTCACATAGAAACCTGACTGAGTTCCTCTTTTATACATAAAGTGATGTACCTAGTTGGTGCCTATAAAATTAAATATACTTGTCGCAGTTTTACTAATTATACTTATTTATCCTTGACCAAACCGACTTGTCGGAAGTTTTTATACTCCTAATTCCATAAAATTTAACGACTGTTAGCTTCTAGAAACAATCTCAATTTTCGTGTCCTCCAAAGTTCAAAACTGCTCATATTAGACCACTAGAGGTCATACAACCGATTCGATCATCGTTACGAAACTTTGCCCATCTTTTATCAATTACGAAACTGAGAATTTATGAGACATGATAAATTACGCATTGACACAACTATGTTATACAAAGCGAATACTTTTTTTGGAGTCTAAGATGTGCAATACACTAATATATAAAAGTATAAAAGCCTATTCACTCTCCTCTTAAAGACTCCCTGATCATAAGTAGGCTGGAATATCGACGCGAGCAAACTATTACAGTCTTTTGCAGTGCGCATAACGTATATCGACGCAAATTGCGTCGTTTGTTAAGCCGGAATGGATACTCGTTTTACGTCGGGTTGTTTGATAGAAGAACAGCGACGGAGGAATTATTTCGTACAATTCCTGCGCACACTCCAAAATGCGCCCTATAAACAGCCGAGAGGCTAGCAATCCTGCGTCTATGCTCATCAAGGTTTCACAAAGTGGTTTCGATTTGATCTGGGTCAATGAGCCTCTCTGCACGCCTCTCCTTAGCGTCTAATTCTTATAGGCGAAATTTAGCAACACCAGTCCTAATATCACAACAGTAGGATAAATGGTTGAACGTGAGATTGTTTATTTATTTATTTTGAATAGTTCCTAACCAAGGAACGGGCTCGCCTAGGACAGACATGACTGCGTGTTTGTAGCGTTGTATCTCACTAGACTGATAACGCCCAAGTCGGACACTGTCCGTAGTTTGATAGCTGGCAGGAATAGAATAGCGAAGAGAAAGGACTTCAAAGGAACTCCAGCGTTTGTCACCATCGATTGCGACGAACAACCATCGACGATAACCCAGAGTAATCGTTCGCAGCAGAGGAAATACCGTAGACTGGAAGTTTACTTGTCGGGCTAGCGTGTCAAACTCTCTTCGATCGTTTTTCTTGAAGGCCTCGCCCTATAAATGGGTAGCATACGTTAGATGGTCCCCGATCGACCGGTTTAAGCGAAATCAGTATTGTCGGTTGCTAAGGAGATCACTTTGTTATAGGTATACCATGAGACGCAAATGAAGTATACCCTCCATTATCGTACAGAGTATGGAGGTAATCGAAATGGATCGATAATTACTAGGATCGGCACTGCTGCCTTTTTTGAGTACGGATTTCACACTCACAAGCGTCCAAGATTTGAGCACTCTCCCAGCCCTGAGAGAGAGGCGGAACAGACAATTCGGATAGACACCATTGGCTTTTTTCATACATGATAAATTTACACGATTAATTCTCCAATTCGGCTCAGAAATACAGATTTAATTCAAATGCCTTTTATTTAATTAGCAGCGCAGGTGGCAGACAGGATAAATTAAAACGTTATTCATTCAATGTACTCCCGCGCCCGCTGGGTGTTGGCATCTGTTTCAAGCATTGCGATATTTATTGCCGAACGTTCCCCTGTTAAATTCGACGTGTTGATAGAACTATCATTTTCAATTTTAATTGTAATCCAACTTAGCTTCCGTTCCATTGGGAAACATTCCTTCTGTCTACGTATTACGTATTATTAAAACACAGCTTATAGGCAAAGGATATTATAGTATAGACGAATATAATAATGACGAGGACGCCTGGAAATAATAGTGTCGAGACCGGTTCCGCACAGGCTTAAATTTTTGTTATTACTATGTTGTTTAAATGATGTGCTGAGGAGTTTCTTTCGTCGTTTCTTCTCCTCGATGTTAAAGCACCTCTCCGAAACGGTAGTAGAAGCAAACAATGACGTGCATAAGTATATTTACAGAATTCCTACATGATTAAATGATTTTGAATTTTAATTTGAATGTATATATGTAGCATGAATACTGAGAAATTAGGACTTGGTTTCGTAACGTATTTAAAAATCAGTACCTTTTAAATGCTGTTGTTTAGTAGCTTTAGTAACGAGAAAGGAACTCCATCGCAGTCCATCCTTGCTAACGTTGACTCCAACATTAGACAGTAAACTAATGTTAGCAAGGATGGAGTTCCTTTTTTGTTACCAAAGGAAAAATCTTAAGGAAGTATTTTGCCGTCCGGTGATAGTAATTGGTCTATATATGATTTGTATCCCTTAAAACCGAGTCGAAATCCAACCGACGCAATGGATGAGACTGTGGAACTTCCACTCTACAGACACCAAAGGCCCGTTCCGAATGCTTCAAAAAATAGCTTGAATGTATTACACATAACATTTTGGAGACGCAAAAAAGACTACGATCCGTCAGTATTAAATTTCCAGGAGAACGTGTAGACCCTTAAACTGTTACATGTTTATTTTCTAAGGTGTATAAAAAAGTTGATATACATTAACTTTGGACATATCTTCTTATTGTTGATCTTATAAATCCGAAATAGTATTTACGAGTACTAACTAATTTAGATATATCAACAGAGATCAATAACCTATAAAAATACATATTTCCAAATGCAGCTCTTTATAATTTTAATAAAATTTTGTCAATGTTACACCTGTAGTATTATTATTTAAAAGCTCTTTCATTATACTTACATACATTCTTCCTTGTGTACAGTTTAACATTCTTATAATATACTATAGAGATCCGTAATTATTATACAATGTTATTAGTTATAATGTAATCAAATTAGTTTGGAATTGAATTAGATTGTTATCCGAGTATTAATTTATACATACATTGTAAGTGAATTAAGCTTATCTTTGATTTGTGTATGTGTGTGTGTGTGTGTAAGTTAAGATATGTTTACTGTATGCACACAGTTCTTGACTTACAGTTGACTGGGGTGACGAATATCTCGATTTTTCATAAATTAAATCTAAACTTTTAACAGGAAATCCATAAATAGCTTTTTCTTTCATATGTTTTTATGTAACTGTCTCGATTTGAAAATAAACTGCCAAATATTTTTACTTTCGCGAAATTTGACTCATTAGATCTAGCAGCACTAGACTGAACAGCTTCTAGAACACCTACGCAATTTTTATTAAATTCATGTGTTCGATTTAACTAAACAGGCGAGTATTCAGAACAGCATTTACTGTATATTTAGCTCTAATAACGAGCTGCTTGTGACTGACACGAAGCGAGGAGCCATTCCAACGATAATTACAACAATGGTGTTTGTTCCGTGACTTTCAACTTCGTTTTCAATGTTGTTTGATTTAGATGCCTTCAACCCATTAGCGGATTAAATTTCAAGGATGTATGCTCCTCCTAGATTGTAATCTACGACATTACTTCAGAACGAATAAACGTAGGAATCAGTCTATAAACTAAGGTTTGTATTTTCACCGCCTTCGATACGGCTTAACGCATGCTATTTGATATAAACAACAGGGATTCCTTTTTCATTGCACCAATTTGAAATATGGATGCATTAATGAAATAATGACAATAATAGTTACGTATTTTTTCACTAAAATAAAATAGTATTTTTTATTATTAATAGAAAGCAAAAAATTTTTCTTTCAGCGAAAGAATTTAATTTAAAACACCTTTAGTTATTGCTTTTAGATAAAAACTAGGTCATCATATTTAAGCAACTTCCTTGATGCAAAATATATTTTTTAAATGTAAAACAGAAAAAAAAATTTAATGTCAGCTGGTGGTATAATTATTATAATAAATTATTTAAATTATTGTTGTGCCCATACGGTTCCCTTAACCTTTCCTTAATGCTTCCTTTCATGTAAGCGACAATCAATCTTGTTGTAGTTTGACAAATTCATAAAATCACTGGTATAGTAGTGTGTTGCATTAAACTCGAAGTTCGTGTATTCCATTAATTTCACAATTTGGACGCCAATGAGGTCGTATAGTTATTGTATATGAGCAAACCGCCCTCTCAAAAATATACTCCTTACATTTAGCAATATCACTTACATTGTTTTAAGACCGTGTTTTCTCGTTCTATGAATTACAGGTTACAATATTAACTTATTACTTTATTATTTTTTATTTATTGATGAATTGCAATGAAACAAGTTAGTAAGTATGTTTAAGTATTAGGTGACAATTACTGCAATACATTTATGAAAACCAGAACGAAATCGGTTAAGCGGTTTCTGAGATTACCGTGAACAAACGCACAGACGAACAGGCATAGAGACAAACAGACAAAAATTCTAGAATTTTATCATAGATATAGATGCTAATTGATTTTTTTGACCTTGATTATTTTATAGGCTGTAATACAATATACAATTACTGTTTACTAAAATATGGTAAAACCCACATTAAATTTACTAGTGTAAAATAAAGTTATATTCATAATGCTCCGTGTAATCACTAAGATTTTTTTTTTCCGCCGGAACTAGAAAAGATAATTGAACAATAAAAGATGGAGTCAGGTAATCTCTTATCTAATACTTAAGAAGTAGCACACGTTAAAAGTTAGAAAATAAATGAGAAACGCTCGGAGAAACAAAATGAAAGTTAAGAGCCAATTAAAGCGGTGAGTATCATACTTTAATTTGGATTTAGACGTAAAAGGCCAGTTTCTTGAAAAATTAGAGACTTTTTTTTATGTAATAGCCAACAAACGAGCAGACGATTCACCTGTTGGTAGGTGGTCACCGTCGCCCATGGACATCAGCAAGCCCAAAGGCATCATTCATGCGGTGTCGGCCAAGAAATGAGAAGAAGGTGAGAAAGAAAGCACTGGCACGCAAGCCCCCAGTCGGAACACGACGAGTCGTTTGACGGCTGACTCAAGCGGGAGGGTAGTAGCTAGCCAGGCGGGTTTCACGGAAAGATAATAATACCAATAATTTAATTACCGACTTAATTATAATACCGATAATATAATCGTTACGCGAAGCTCTACCACCAAGCAGGTTGGCTTCTGTCGGTTCTTACGACACCCTGTTCCGCCAGCATGTCATTGGGGAGAGAATTCTAGGTCGCCTCAATGCGGCATAACGAGAAATTTACGTTCAGTAGTGGAACTGTTAGTATATATTCTGAAACAGTTATCATAAAGTGAATGCGCTGCTATTAGCAATAGGTTCTTCCTTATTCCAGTAGTCAATTATTTGTGTTATTTCCATTGAAGTCAGATTGTGTAACTTAGTTATGCATTCAGCCTGTTTTTACTCATTGCTCGAGTCTCCTGGCAAGATGACAAACATATGCCATTGCCCTAAATAGAACCAACTCAGAAATATTTCCAAGCAACGCCTAGAATAATAGAAAATGCGCCTTCTTTTTTATTACGATGCTTGATGAAAAGACATCGACTGCTTCTTGTTTGTATTAAAGAATTTATTCTCATTTTAAATACAACATAATATTAAATAAAATTGAAACTAATAGCAATCTACCTTCGCTTCGCTTCAGTAAACCTTACGCTCAATATTATAAATTGCATTGTTTAAGACTGAGTTTTTCTCATTCAGTGATGTAGAAATACATATAATAATTCATAACTTCTTTATTTATGAATGAATTTAAATGAAACGAACTTTAAGTATTAAATTATGCTTATTGCAATACATTAATAAAAACCTTAACAAAATCGGATACACCGTTTCTGAGATTGTTTACTATTGAACTATTGTTTTAAGTTCTGTTGCGTTAATAAATAAAATACCCCTAACAATATTTTTCTCATATATCGTTCATGTACAGAAATCGATCAGTTAGAATTTTGTTATTAAATATCAAACACTTGTTAGTCAGTGGCAAGTTGCAGATAGTATAGAATTTTAAAATGTTATACTGATCGAATTAAGATAGAGCTGTGAGTTCAAATGATTTCAAATGTTCGTCTTTCGATTATCATTAGAGCAATCATCACTTATTGTTATTATCTGTGGTTTTAATATTGGGGAAATATAGACCTGTTGTTTAAACTGTTTACCATTGTTTAATGAAATATGGCGGAATGACGGACCTATTTGCGGTCACTACCTAGAAAAGTAACCGTGTTACAGATTTATGCAGTATATAAATGAATTCAGTTTTAACAGTTCATAACAAAATTTCATTTATTTTCCTTCTAGAATAATGTATAATAATAATAATAGTAAATCTTTTTATTGTCTAAAAGAAGAATATATCTAGAAGATTTGTATTTGAAAGTTCAAATACCGAAACAGGATTTACCGAAACAGGTGATTTTTTTTTGTAGGCACCGACAGTAAAATTACAGGAAACTTAATATTTATAATATAAACTTATCACAAATTTCTTCCAATGGGCCCATTAAGTAGAAAAGTGATACAATAATGCAAATTTAGTGTGCACAGATAATACATAACTATTTTATAATTATTCTAATTAGGTAGATCATTGTCATCAAGTGTATGCTTAGTAGAAATCTATGTCACGGTTTTTAAATACAGAGAATGTTTTACAATCTCTACAGAAGAAGGTAGCGAGGTCCACAACCCAGCCCCCTGAACTGAAAAAAAATGTGAACAAAAGCTGAACTTATGTCGAAGAACCTTCAAGAGAGAACCTTCAAGGGATACTCCTCTAAGTAAAGATATGAGAAAGATAAGATGAAGGGAGAAGATGAGGAGATGTCTATATATGGAGAATTCGATTTCTGGTCTTACTGACTTTTGAACCACGATGTGAAACGTACTTAAAAATCATAACTTGTTTCAAGAAATATTATTTAACTTTTATATAATAATTGTCCATGATCACTGTAATAATCTTCAGCAAAAGTATTAGTTCGCACGCCCTGAATCTTTAAATATATCGGTAGTCCAGTATAACATAATTTCGTTGCGTAGTGCTCGCGACAAAGGCAGGGCGGTGTTCAATTTCCCCTCAAAAAGTAGCCTTTGCGGAGCTTTCATTTGGTAAAGTCGTGTCTTTAATCTTCTGTCTCTTGCACTGTCATCCATTTTGTTTTGTTATTGTATCACATGTGGTAAAGCAATATACTTGGTACGGCTAACCTTAGACGGTATTACCTCTTGTATTGCTGATTGTATATCTTATAAAAATATAACAATATCATTATAATAAAAATAAATTACAATATATATTTAGTACCACTGTAGATATGTGTTATCAACGATATTGTAAAAGTTAACTGAATAATAGTATACGTCGTATATCGTCATTGTTTATGTCAATAGTAAGTCATTGAGTTACGAGGAGAATGATCTCCTGTAATATTTTTTAAATTATCAGCTATTCATCTTCAAACCGCGTCCGATGATGTCGTTCGACATTCAAAGTTTTTCGAATCACCTCTTTTTTGGATTGCCATCTGTATGACTTCTTCATTCTCCGAGTATTTAAAAATACTTATATTCTGCAGTACTATTTTCGTGACTGATTTAAAATAGGGTTGTCACTACCGAAACCCGTTTACGTTTTTAGCTAACCGTAGAATGAAAATAATACAGAAAACATCGCCTGCTTGTAAATGACGACTATTACTAGCCGCAAATTTATTATTAATAAAATCAATATAGCACTCTCCCACGTCCAAATTATTTTCAAAGGAAACAAATTATTAGGTATTATGAGAACAAAGAATAAAATAAGAGGTTATATTCAATGTAGCGTCTGTACGGGCGAAATCTATTGGAGAAATATTGCCACTTTTGAATTGCAATAAAGGTTTTGCGATAAATACCCAAAAGCAGTCTGTGTGCACAGCTCGATATGTATGTATGTTTTAATGTGGTTATTTCGGAAATTCTCATTTGGATTATCTAGATATTTTTCTGATATTGTAATGTGGGATGCAAAAATTTTAAAAAGTTTTGGTAATTTATTTATGTATCTTATTGAATCCATCGTTAAGTGATTGTAATCAGTCGCATTGATAAGTATAAAAATAATGCCAAATAGTATAATATTATATTGTAAAAATTTACATCCATCGCCTGTGATAACGTGTGAAAAGTCAGAAGATAGACGCCGCGGTATTTTAGTAGAATTATAATAAATATAATACAAATAACAAAATAAATAATAATAGTGCGTAAAACATACGTAATTTATAATTAAAACTTTTAGATCTGCGAATTCATCTCTCCCCTCTAGACGTCTCATTAGGATACGGTGTGACAAAGTTCTACATCCGTTTTATGATGCTTTATAATGACACGATTACACGAGATAACGACTCATTTTATCACTGAGTGGGTGAAATATGACGATCAAATATTATAACGCGAGCCAGAAGACGTGGAAATATTCTTTACTTATGAGTAAGCAATTTCGGTAAAAGTTTGTTTCCATTGTGTCAGGATACGGAGATATTTTGATTTTCGAACTAAAAATAATATCATTATCATCACAATGATTTTGATCCGGTCTCAATAGCTCGTGGTCTTTATTAATGATACATTTGCGTTTGCCTTTTTTAATTGTACACATCGGTGTAAACGCCTTGTCAATTTTTTGTCTGTAAAGATTGTATTGCAGAGTTTTAACCTTTTATTGTTGGTACAGTTTATAAAATTATATATTTTTTTAGCTAAATTGACAAATAGAATATTCAATGACATTGTATCACCGTAATTAAAAAGAATTGAGACGACACTGTGATTCAGTCACTTTTCGAATTTATTTACATATGTGTAATAAATTACATGCCCTGCCATGCCATTGTTTGAGAATTTACTTACTTAAACACTCAGCAAAATTGCGGGCACGTGCTAGTTAGCAATAAAAGTTGTTTAAAACTTAACGGTACAGTAAACATTGGAAACAAGCTGTAACGAGCCCACGTTCCACTCGCGGGTCGAGTTAAGCTTTCGCTCTTACATTTTTAAGTTTCAAACGAATAAAACGAAACGAAGCGGAACAAACGAAAACGATATACCATTTTTAAGAAGACAACTACTCTTGTACTTAAAGCGAATAAATTGTTGTGAAAGTTTATACCTACAAACAACCGCGTCTTGGGAATCTCAAGAAATTGTGCAAAATGTTGTTCATTTGAAATGAATTTTACGTATTTAAAAGGTATTTTATATCCGTACAAATAATTAATCCAAAGCAGAAAGCTGGATTGTTCGCTGTAAACCAAAAAGGAATTTATTTGGCAGCAAGAATTATATAGCTAGCCCGGCAGGCGTATTTCTGCCATATATTCCGAAACCCGGTCGCAACCCCACTTACTAGATGTTATTGTGAATGTAAACCATACAAGGATCCACTTAATAAAAATATTAAAATCAGGTCAGTCCTTTAGGAGGTCAGTTACATACACACGGACAGAAGAATTTTATGTATAAAGATAGAATAAGTAAATTAATTTCTGTTTTATATTTATATTTAAAGTTGTTTATTCTTCTTTTTGTTAGGAATAATAATTGGTTTTGAAGTAGAATGCACATTCGGTTCTATATTGAATATATGTAATTATTTAACTTACACCACACTCTTAGCTTAGGTGTTACTTGGACTATTGCCAACGCGAGGTGGTCAGACTCGTGTCATCATAAGGGTTTTTAAGTGTTCCGTGTCAATTAACAATAAAAAAAATGCAGATATATCTCGAAGTCGTATGATAAAAAGATGAATTGAATATTCAAAATTCTTATTAAACCTTATTATTTTCATCTCAGCTGTTTACCAGCGATTCGACTTTAAAACTCCTTACTATTTATCATAATAAAACAGAAGATTTAATTGTTACGAACTGTTATAAGGGATAGTGTCTTATCATTTAAATTTGCTGCTTTCCTTCTTCTGCAACTCTTATTTCCTCCATTGCTCTTCCCTTACTCCCCTTCTTCACTGCTCTATTCATATCTGTATATGCTGTTACTTTTCTTTTGTACTATTTCACGTACACCGGTATACACCCATTTGTTGTGTTGTCCATTTCGCCTCTTCGTAGTTACCAGGTAGAATCGGTTTAAAGCTACAAGGCCGCCCATCCTTTTATATTTCTTTTATTTATTATTCACCTATTTTTATAAAACTGTGTATTTATAATAAGAGTTGATTTCCTACTTACTTATTTACTTGCAGTCAGTGCTTTACGAAAGCCATTACCGGGTCTTCCAACTCCATTTTAGCTGGCAATGGATTTATAATGCCTTAGGTGTGAACGACATACGAGTACATCGACAGCGGTAACCACTTACCATCAGGTGACACGTCTACTCGTTTATCGGCTATTTACATTAAAAAAGGTTAAAACACATAACTATCACTGGGCTACATAGCTAAATTTTACGTCCATTTCCCACTACATCATCCATACGTTAAATCATATACCCATTACTGAACAAATTGGGAGATCGGATTAATTATGAAGTATTAATTAATCCCTCGTATGGTATCATTTGATAATAACTAATTACAATAACTAATGCTTAGTTTGAGTGATTTGGATGACCGCTTTTGTTAGGAACAAATTATTATTAAATTTAAATACCGTTTACATTACGTTAAGAAAATACGTGATTTTTCAATTATAGCCAATGTATAAGAAGACTATATATTATGTATATATGAGGACATTATCCGGCGGCTTGAACCTACTACAGTTATTTCTGTATTTTCTTGGTACTTCAACGATGGTTCGCAATTACATACAAATAGATGCTTAACTGTCAATATGTTGCTTATACATATGTAAAATTGAACATCTATTAGACGCATGAGTAATCTTCAAAATAAATTGACTTAATTATAAATCAACTTTATATTTCACGATAATTGTTTGAAGCGGATTAAATTTTAATACAAAAAAAGCTTAATACATTATCACTCGACGAGATACGCAACTTCGCCCGTGGTCGATAGATGGTTGACAACTGGTTTTCTTGACACATAATAAAATTTCTGAAGCGTTTCCATGCTTTGAAAAACACGTTATGTTGCACTCGTTGCTATCGTTATGTAGCAGACGTTAAGCCATGTCACAAGTCTTCGACAAAGTAAAAATTTCCGAGACACAAATCCCATCATCAAATTGCGATAAGCAGCTTAAGGTTACGCTCCACGTTATCTCAGTAACGACGAGAGGCGTGCAGTACAGTAGGCCACTAAGAGTATGAATCTGCCATACGAAACGGAACTAGGTAACAGTTCTGTGGTACATAGACTAATACCCGAGAACCGAACGTGAAAGTTTAAAAACAGCGGCAAAATCTTCACAAGAGGCAGCAAACTAGAAGCTATTTGTCATTGTTTACCAACTAACAAGCTTGTATAGCTCTTTGCGCGGTCTAAGACAGATTTATCGACGTTAATAAGGCATTGTTTTCTCAGAAACTGCCCTCCTGTTAAAGCATTTAAGTCTTTAAAGTACGTGTGTATGTAAAATGTCCAATTGTTTGCTAAAATTATACAACCACGTATTTAACAGATTTAACAATTGTTATTTTGATAGTAATATCTATTATATATGGAACACTAAAAAGTAATTTTAGCTGCTATTATCACACATCGTGATTTTTTTCGAGTTAATTTTTAAAAGATGACCAAAACTGTTTTGCAACTTGATAAAAAAAAAACTATAAACATCCAATTAGTCTATCCTCATAATCGTTGTCTTGTCGGAGGATTCGGGTAGGTTGTGATTATTGACATCAGCCATTCCATAAATCCGGCGAAGTCCAGGCTTTTTTTATTTATAAGCAGTACTGACCAGTGAGCTAATGATTCGTACCTACATTAAGTGTATGACCATGAAGAAATTAGCATTTATAACGTTCTCAGCGTACATCTGCTCCACTTCTGTTACTAGCGCAGTGCGCCTGCAGATAGAGGTGCGTCAAAATTAATAATATACGAAGAGCGCTTTGATTAAAATTCATTCCATTTAGGATTAAATGAAACATTTCTATACCATAACCTTGCCTAATAGAATACGAGGAAATTTACTAAAATATAGGTACATAAGCTAATGATAAAATTGTATTGTAGAGGAAATATAAAGTGTAGTATAGAAGGCTAATACTCGTAGGCTTCTTCAGAGTATAGCATAATTTGATCATTACCTTTGTTTAAAAATATAGTTTTGTGGCAAACGTTACTACTGAACGGATGAAGAATACTCTATTATTGTCTATGGTAAATAAACGATTCGATATTACATGTTATTAACCGACAAAGAATTCTTGCAGTAAATTCAAAAATATTGAAAAAAGATACTTAAATACTTAATCCAGTTCTTAAATTAAATTGCTCTAGTACATTTCAACAATAAACCATAATCAGTAAAATAAATCACTGTGACACAAATGCGATGTGCAAAAACGAAAGTGACAATTTGGAGCGGCCATTTATGTTTCCAGCGGGTTTCCGCTGACAACAGATAATATAACTACGGCGACCGCGCTATTTGCTTCGTTTTTTGTTTTTCATTTGCAAGTAATGCTAGTAATGCGACTCTGAAAGGGTCAAATTTGAATTGAATGTTGTTAATGATGTTTTTTCTATATATTTGTGGTGTAAAAGGGTCCATTCAACTTTGTGTGATGCATCTTGCTAACCAATAAATGATAACGATTATCCAACCACACTCCAGCAGTAGGATTCGCTGTGAAACGAGTGACATGGGCACACACAAATTAGACATCACCAACACCCACGGCCCGAGAATCAACGATT